>JBAJHX010000081.1:8064887-8107559 GCA_037176925.1 Amniataba percoides | reverse complement strand
TTATTCTCCAGGTGTGAGAGGGAGATGTGCAGGGCTGCGGCAATCGCGTCTGAGGTAGACCTGTTGGGCCGGTAGGCGTACTGCAGGGGGTCTAGTGTGTGTATATATTGATTATATACGTAAGAGAAAAATATTGAAAATGGGATTTTAAAGTGGGAAAAACACTACTGGGCCCTCCCGCTTCCCAACACAATGTCTGGTCATGTCTCATCCACGGTGAGTCGACCTAAACCATGTCTTATGAGCGTTACAAAAGCGGCTTCGGGCTCTCGGCGCTCAGCTGCGATGGCTGATCAGCAGCAGCGCTCCCTCTTCTATCTCCAGAGCTCAGCTGTGGAGGCCAAGCTTCCTTTGTCCCCATTTACTCTACCTCCACGTCCTCTGGCACTGTCATCGCTCCGCTCCCCCCCCTCCTCCAAACTCTTTTATCTGTAGGCTCCACGCAGCTGACTGGACCCTGACGCTGAGGGGGGTCATGGTGCCTTTTCCCAAAAGATGAAGAGACAGAGAAAGCGTGTAATCGATGCCTGTAAGCTCTACACTCCTGAGTCTGGATGACCTACATGTTGCACTTCCTCCATCTGCCTGCATACACTTAACACCCCACAGGCTGCCACTCAAACCAGCAGGTGACGGCATGAAGGAGATACAAACTGTGTGGAACGGGGGCTCGCTGCATGTACAGATGTTAAGCGCGGCACACAAGGTTACGCGCGCTGGTTAAATACAAGCCTCTGATGTTCTTTCTCCTGCCGCTGAAAGCCTTGTTTACTTGTCAGTGTAGCTGAAGTAGAAAGGATGACCTTGCTTCGTTCGATTCAGCGCGTTTCCAGTTCAGCCAGGATACGAGCGAAGACAGCCGCTCTCTCCTCGTCCACGACGTAAACTCAGTAATATTGAAAACAAAAACACTTCATTAGGATTCAAAGTGCAACATGCGAGCCATAAAGCAATGTATGCAGTTAATTCAAAGGCATAAAAAAGCTAATGGACTATTAGAGTCTATTGCCTGGGGCTGCCTTTTCTCCTTGCAGAAGAAGTACATCAATCACTTCCATCGGTAACCCCCTTTGCAAGCTGCCGGCTGTGTCTGTGCCTCCTGCCACTGAAACGGTCCCTCACCGGGAAGGAGCGTCAGATGTGGATGAAGTCGACATCGTCACAGATAAACCGGCCACACTTTACTACCGGTGTCACTACATTCTGCCCCGCGGTCTTTGGGGGTATTGATGGGAGGCGGCAGTCGATGAGACAAAAGGCACTGACGGAGGAGCCGCCCCAGGAGTGGAGCTAAGCCGCTACGAGTTTGTTCTCTCTTGCTTGTCCTTGTACCTTTAGGATAAGCGATAAGATGGGACACAGATGAGAAAACTTGCGGAGATTGCGCTTTGGCTGCAGGCTCGCAGTTGTACAAGCGGTGACTTTTGGTGAACTTTTTCGAGTAAGTCTGTTTGTCTGCTCGCAACAGCTCAGAACAGCTTAAAGTGACGTGAGGTATTTACTGGAGCGGACACTTAACGCACTCACCAGCACACACTTTTCAAACGTCTTTGTCAGAATGGGACTCTGCCACAGAGAAAATGAAAGAAAAGAGAGGAGGTTTCATCCTTTCGTTACACTTCACTAAGCTGGTTTACTTCGTTTGTTGTGGGAAGGCTGTCGGTCGTCTCGGGGGGCTTTGAATAAAAACACATTTTTTTCTTCTGGCTACAGCTGCTGCATATCCATGCGCACACAGCCAGCAGATGTGTCTTCGTCCGGCTACTCCACCGAGGCGCCCATTTCCTCCAACTTCGCATTTACCTGATCATCTCTTGGCCCGATTGTGCGGCAAATGATCTCTCATGAGTAATCACCGACGTTTTGTTCCAGACCGATAAGATAATTCATGTTGACTCTGTGCGTATGGAGCAGTTTTGGCCACCAAGCACTCGCAGAGCTGCCTTAGACTCCGTGAACACTACAGCTGCTAAATAATTTGTTGCAAACAGATTTTGTTTACCAGCATGTGTTTATGAATGAATATGTATTTGCATACTTTGCATACGCACTCAAAGGGGATAGTTTATGCTCATGTAGCCACATCAAAATGTGTGTGATGAAACTTTTAAGAGGCTAGGCTTGTACTGAGCGTAGCTGCGAACGTGGGAAGGAATGGTGTTTTAATTTTGACGAGATTAAAGCTATTTAGGAATTGTGCCAATTGCAAAAAAAAAAAAATTGGTTCACAATAATATTTCACTGCGCAGTCAACTTCACCATGTTTAGGCATGGAATCCGGCGATGCACTTTTCAGAGGAAAAAGCTGTCGCAAGACATCTCAAGGAGTGTGCTGAAGGCAGATCGTCAGTGTGAGAGTATCTGGGAAGCTGCAGCCAGGCTTACAGAAACCCTTCCCATCTGTCAGAGGACTGCAGATCTACACAACTAACTGAGGCAGTGTGTTTAGCTGGATAGGCATCAGCCAAGGGGACACAATCCTCGTGCAGGCTGAATCCCTCGTGCAGGAGTTAAGGCTACTTAATATTCCTGTGTTGATTGGGGATTAATTGTTCCATCTGGCTCTCCATGAAAACCACTGAAGAGAGTTTAAAAAAAACAAACAAACAAAGAAAAAAAAACTCCCAACAGTCCCTCCTCTTTTTCCTGACGTGTTTCCTCTTCGTTATGGTCATGGAGTACGACTAGCAAGAGGTGAGGCTTGGGGGAGGAGTCTGGACCGGACAGGCTGTACCAGAGGGAGAGCTGGGAAATTTGATCATTTTTCTCTGGGACTGTCATACGCCATAGGCTGCCTCATTTGTCTGCTCCAACTCCTTTGTTTCCACCAGGCTCCCTGTTCCAGGATTAGCCTGCAGAGTGAGAGACAAGCAGGAAAACAAGGCAGAGAGAAAGAGGTAGAGCGAGTAAGAGAAACTATATAAGCTAATTATTATACTGTAGCGCTTCATGTTTCTTTAATACAGTGCTTAACTCTAATGTACGTGCTGCAGTATTTAATAATTGCTGACTGGACAAAAAAAAAACAGAATGAAAGCAGGTTTGTAGTGTGAAGAAAGGAGGAACAAGGATGGGGGGGGGGGGCTGCTCGACTGCACATTTATTCTTCCTCCAAATTGCCCTGCTGTTCCACAGGAGCGGTGTTGACCCAGTTTATCTCCCGCGCAGGTGATTAATGCAACATTGCTACAAACAAAGGTCACATCAGGAGGCAGGGGAGCAGGCCAGAGTACAACAAGAGCTAAGGGAGTTATGTACGGCTGCTGCGATGGCTGAGAAAATAAGTTGTTTGTTGTTTTGTAGGGCATCACTCAGCCTCCAGAGACGCCCATTGAGAAGTGTGAATAAAAAAATAGAAAAAACAATAAAACCTGCACAAGGGAATGAACCAGGATTAGAGGATTATTTTATTATAACCATTATTACATAATAAATATTTTTTATTTTTTCTGTCAGCATGGAATTATAGTTAGCTATGTACAAGTCTATTAATTGAAAGAGTAAATTAAAAGTGTACTCTGCTGATTTTGCACATGAAGATCAGGAAGCTGAAAAATTGTATAATGCCAGGGCAGAGCTTTCTAAAGTTCTAAAAAAAAAATAACGGGATGATGACTTGATGAAGCTGTCAAAGTGCATCGTAAAAAGAGTAGTGATTTTAGGTTCTATTGTGTCCTTTCTTTGTCCATTTTGACCTTTTCCTTCTTTATTCATGGTCTGTCTCAGCTGTTGAAGTTCACCTTTAAGAGGAAAGTTAGGACACCAGCAGTGTAACAAAAATCCAGATGGCTGTCTTGCCTCACCCAACATGGGAAGTTGACTTTGCTTTTCATTTTTTCACATCAAGTGGTTCCTGCCTTTTAAGGGGGTCACAAGATCAATCGGGGTCAAGAAATTATTCATTTCTGCTACAATCAATGTTTTCTATACAAAATAGTTCAGCCTTTGGGCCATAAAGGTGATTTAAATTCATTGATCTGAATGTAAAATGAACTGCAACTCACAGCCTTACGATGAGGGCTCACAAGTAGAACGAAATTGTGATTGGCATTTTGTTTCATACAACTTCTGATTAATAGTTGAATCAAAATAATGATCAGCAGAGTAATGAATAATAATAATTAAAAAGTCATTAACTACAGCTAGACTCAACTTAATCCAGCTCTGAACCACAGACCAGTGTAAAACCACTGGTAAGTCACAGGATATCGTTCATTCCTGCAAATCGACTGTCGTGTAGATCTCAGATGGGGACTTGGGCAACATGCAGGCAGACATATTTATTAGAGAAAATAAAACATTTATGCTGAGCCTGGCTTTACAGAGGATTTATCTTGTCAGGTTCTATTGATACTTTACCGCTGCCTTGAAACATGTTGGGTCATTTCTCACAATGTGCAGTGTCAAATCCAGTGAAATGTGTCACAGAACGTTCACAAGTGTAGAATTAGTGGTGAAATGTCTGGGCTTGAAAATATCATCTCTCTGTAGGAGTCCTCCGGTGGTGTCTGCAGCTTTAATGTTCATTCAGAGGCACCACACACACACACACACACACACACACACAAACACAAACATAGCCGGAGTTAGTTGAAACTGTCGACTGTTCATGAATTTAGGTCATTTTGCTCGAGTCTGAACTAGGCTGTTTTCATTTCTATCACTGTGTTGCATTTTAAAAAGAGTTTGCAATTCAAGTTCTGAAACTGTGCTGCTTTCGAGTTCTTCAGCCTTTCTGTATTTTTCCACAGCTGTCACTTGTGAATACAAATGCCTTCTTTTGACTTTTCTAGTTATCATTTTAACTCCCTTCAGTTTGTCGTGTGAGCAAAACGTTTCACCCCAAAATCACATTTAAATACAACTGCAAATGCAATTATGCCGCGTCTGCCTTCTTTTTTTTCTTTTTCTGCGGTTATCTAAATTATAATCTCTGGTTTCAGCGTTTATACCAAAGCACGTTCTCCAAGGTATTCCAAAGCCATGGTTTCTCTTCCAGAGAAATTACTGGTGTTAAATGAAGCAATGATTTTCTTTATATGTGCCAGCTGTAGTGCAAATGGTTTTCAATCTGCCAGAAAATCCAGTTCGTTTTGTGAAGATGAGGTTGAAGATGGACTGAGTGAGCTGGGGCCATTTGAGCTTCGATCTTACACTCAGATAATGTTGCATCAAATTGTGTCTTTGTGTGGGTTTTCCAGCGCTGTGATCATAAACACTTCTTTTTGATCATCTGTCAAGAGGCCATTCAGGATAAGATTCAAATTTGCATTGAATGCGTTCACAGAGCGCGGCATTATAGAGCTATAGTAGGAAAATATAGAAAAAATTGCCCTGAGGGGACAATATTGACAGCATGTTGCTTATTCTGAGACAATGGAGGTGTTGTTAGAACCTGATGCTGAAGCTTTGTAGTACACCTTTAAATTGGTTTAACGTAAGTACAGTTCAGTAAGAATGCAGTGTAAACCATTAGTTACAACAATATGCATTTTAATTTGGCGGGGTCACTTTGCTCATGTGATGCTCTGCAAGATATTTATGAAAGCTTGAGGCTCACATATGATTAAATCCTAATAAAAGAGATAAAGGAGGGAGGCTGGGTAGACTGGAGGGAGTTTTTCTGAAAGTAGGCAGCACTGTAGTATTGAGGATGTGGGGTTCAGCACTGTTGCATGCAGACTGAATGTGCACCAAATGTTTATATGGATATATGGGATTGGAGGACGTATGCACATGTGGGATTTACACACAATTCTCAGCATCAGGCCTCCATCTTTCACTTAATATAAAGAGTATAAGAGCAAGAATAAAAGTAATATTAGCTGCATCCTGGCTTCCCTTTTTCCCTCGTGGCTTTTAGTCTAATGTCACTTAGCCAGAAAACTCTGGTTCCTCTGGCTCTGCTCAGAGAGACTCTGAGCTTCAGCCTGTCTTCACAATATCTCTGCCTCCATAAAAGACAGGTCAAAGACAAGTCAAATCTTTCCCTGTCCTCCTCAGGTGAACGGGAAGGAGTTGTCCAAGTCCAGCCATGAGGAGACGGTGGAGGCCTTTCGCGCTGCCAAGGACCCCGTCGTGGTGCAGGTCATCAGGCGGACCCCCAGCGGCCGCCCCCACGGCCCCCCTCAGGAAATCCATGTGGTGGATGTGTGCACTCAGACCGACATCACCTTTGAACACATCATGGCGCTGGCAAAGCTCCGGCCTTCGACCCCTCCTGTGCCTGACGTCTGTCCCTTCCTGCTCTCTGACAGGTACGTACATGAAGAAATATACACTGTTACTTTAAATCTCTGCAAATTATGAATGGGAATTATCATAGATGGTGATTCAAAGCAGGGATTATACTTTGAAGGAGTTTGGTGATTTCACAAAATGTCATACAGTCTTATTTAGGTTGATATAATTAGAAAGGATTTCAGTTTAGTGCCACAAAGAGTTTGTTGTGTCCTTGCTTCGACTTTGGCTGCGTCTGATGGTAATTAAGAAGGAGGAGGAGGAAAAAAGACAAACGTTATTGAGCTATGAAGCAGAAATATCACTGTTTGCAGGATTAGCATTACAAGTATGCGCCTGTAAAATATAAATGAATTGTCTAACCAGCTGCATAGTGGATTTTGACAAATATAGATTTGTTTGATGAATGAGCTTCTCAATGTCCTTCATGTCCTCTTTTCACCAAGAGGACGCACCAAATTAAAAAGAGAGAAATAAAGGACGGGGCTAAGTGGTCCTAATTAACCATTCACCATGTATGTGTGAGATGTGGTTAGCATTTTAATATTTAGTCTAATATGATTCATTCATTTAAATGTATCCACATAAGTTGATAAATATAAGTTTGAAGCTGAGAAGAAATATCATGAGCGAGTCAAGCCACCAAAAATGTAGTCCTGTATTCGAAGTCACTTGAGGCTGTCGTACGTGACCATCTGGATGTGTCAAGTCATAGAAATTATTACTCTAACAACACAGCACAGACAGTCACGCGGGGAATTGTTCTGATTGATTGGCAGATGCAAAAGAAATGCACATTGCAGATTAATCAATATTTGCCGTCTGAGTACTAAATCCCGCTTCCCTTGTCGATACATGGCACATGCATTTTCTTAACTGCTGTTTACATTTTTACCTTCCCTGTGTCCCCCGCTGAGATAATCATGCATGCAAACACCCCTCCTGTAAGAATGTGTTTGTTGGGCTTATATTTCTGTACATTTAGAAGAGATGAAAAAACGCACACAGGTTATGTGTGCAAAGCTTAAAACAACACGTGCGCTGCAGTCCCTGGAAGTCTAAACATATCTCCACTGGATGCTGGGCAGCACACAATTCCTCAAAGACAGGTTTGTTATTGTCTGTGCGAGAGGAAGGCATTAAAATATGTACCAGAATAAAGATCTTGAGAGTTTAAAGTATCAACAAGAGGTTTTCCTTGAAAACAACAAAAGAAACGTGGTTCATTATTTCCACTTCTGGCATTTCAGTTTATATTCTGTTCATCTCAAAGGAGAAGTAAAAACTGAACATGAAAAGTTTAGCGTCAAGGAATATCTGGGTTTCACCTCGTGGGAATAAAACAATAGAAATGCTTCATACTGTAACGCAAGACTGGGAGCTCGGGACAGTCTTGGTGAAGCAGGTTTTTGTTACGGTAGATAATTAATTCCAACAATTCTAAGCGTATTTGATTATCTGTCGTCATTTGTCACTGGAGACTGAAGGGTTATACAAGACCTGATCAGAATCATCGCCACACATATGGCATATATCTCACACAGTATCACAGCAGAATTCCCCACGGGGCCTTCTTGCCATAATTGGAGCTGCTTGGTGTACCCATTTTGACTCATGGAAGGTTTACAAGGTGATTAAAGGAAATGGGCTAATAAAAAACTAGGCAACAAAGTGCAACGTGTGCTCGCGGGCTACTTACAGCCCCAGGCTGAGCCCAAATGTAATCAATGTGTCCCATAAAACTCACATTTTCCTCTCTTCATCTGAGATCAGGTGCACAATCCAATATAACGCAGATTTTATAGATCAGACAAATGTTTGTCGCTCCTATTTTTGAGGTTGGATTGTAAATTTGTAATTGTGTTCTCTTCACCCACTGCCAAATGTTGTTGTGTGTAATATTGAGGCATCACAGTATAAAGCATTTCTGACATTTACCAGTCTGGTTTGTGACTGGAAGATTGTTTGAAACAGTTTGCAAGTGCTGGGTAATCTGAAAGTCAGACAGCCCCTGAACGTGTCACTCAACATGTTCAACCAAGTGTCTTTTTGAATTTTTTTTTTGTCCACTGTGATTATCTCGTGTGGCGCTCAAACTGCTCGTCTCGTTAGGCCCTCACAATGCGGTTTTGTTCGGTGACTGAGGGGAAGCATAATAGAATTACACTGTACAATGTGGGGGGTTTTGTCTGTCAAGAGCAGGAGGCAAATGATGTGGATATGCTGTTATTAAGAAGGGGGCTGCACTTTTATCACACACACTCCAGCGCTATTGAAAGCCCTTGACAAATCCTTTATTCTTCAGATTCCAGCAAAGACAAAGACGCAGGAAATCCTGTCACTTAGAGGAATTGAACGCATTTGAAGGAATATGGGGGGGAAGAGGATCTTGCTCACGCCCAACTTTCCACCTCTTTCTGTTTCTCTGCCTGCCTCCCTGCCTGTCTCCCCCTCTCTTACCCTCTCTCTGTCTCTTTTCCCTTGACAGCTGTCATTCACTTCATACAATGGACCAGGATTACTATGAAGGGACAGACTACCTCTCCCCTATTCCGGCTGAAGGAGAGAGGACAGAGGAGTTTGAGTATGAGGTAGGAATCACACTTGACATCGCTGACAGACATACGACATACTGATATACGATGGCGGATAAATAAGAAGTCTTGTACATATTTTGGTCACAGTTTTCACAAATTTGGGTTGAAATTTACTTATTTGCTTTCCCACAGAGAGTTTAACTGACTGCTATTGGTGTGAATGGTTTTACAGGATCCTTATTTTGAAAAATTGTTACATTGTAATATGCATTATGGCCTCAAAAGTCCTGTTGGCTCACAGGAATTTAGCGCTCACAAACAAATCAGTTAAGTGCTGAAAGCGTAGCACAGAGTTGCACCCATATGTACAAACATAAACATGCGTCTGACCTCTCTAACACATGGACTCACATTCCCTCAACACTCCATATTTAATGGTGCTTAACAATTGGTGGAAGGGCACAAACACTAATTGACTCTACAGGCAGATCCCAGGGGGACAGTAGTGACAGATGATCAGCCACATTGCAGGCAGCTTGAAAAGTCCCTTGCTTCCATTGGAAATGATGGCATGCCTCTGTGTTTTAGCTTGTTTTTTTTTCCTCCATGAGTTAAAAAGAGAAAGTTGACTCCAGCAGAAAGACCTCCAGCAGTGACAGTGTTACCTGAGATTTGCTAATTGTTTTCACAACTCTGGAGGAAAAAAAGGTAGCGACCGGATTGAGTCTGAGCTCGAACAAGGCCAATTAAAGTGAGGTGTGTGTGGCAGGCGCTAGTAAGAAAACATGGAAACACATTTCTTTGTCTCTGCATCTTTACTGGAATGTAAGTAACAGGAGCTGTTGGATAGGTGCTGTTTCTGAGGCTGTTGATCTCTGACACATACGGATATACATACAGATGCACTGACAGTGACGGGAAGAGATAAACAGACTCTCTCTGCTTTGCTCCAATATTCTTTATTTCCGAGTCATTGAGGTGCGAGCATATTGCCAGCAAGGGCTCTGACTGGTCTGATGTATGATGATTGCTCACCCCTACCCTCACTTATTTATTTTTTTTTTATTTGAATTTTTTCTGAATGCTTCCACCCACTGAGCTTGAGCTGTTTCTTCACATCCTAAAGAGATCTGCGCACCCGCTTGGATCGCAGAGGCCCCAGTGTCAAATCGGAACAAATATAATATATTAAAGCTTCTCTTTATGCCTCATTGCTATTAACAAATCCTATTACACTGTGTATGCTTTGTAGCCTGCACCCTTTTTTTTTATTTCATGCTCGAGGAGTTAGATACCGCGCTAATGCAGCTCCACTTACTGTATGTCAACTGAAAACGCTGTGAGGGGGATGTGGGCGAAAGCTGAAAAGCCACTCTCAGAGGCAACCTGATCCCTCGCTCCCCGCTGATCGAGAGGAAAGAGAAGGAGAAGGAAAGACATTTCTTTAAATTACCTTTGTTAGATGAAAGGGCGCAGTGGGGGAGAGCAGTTTGCCGTCACATCACAGAGAAACCATCTAAATCTAATTCACCTTTCTAATACACCAGGACATTGATATTTCCGTCAGGGTAATCCACATGCGAGAGTCCTGGAGTACAGTGGCTGATGAGGTGCAGAGATGCCAGATGCCAGAGAAGTGCATATTCATAGCATGCTGCATATTTAAAAGCTGTTTGGAATTCATTGCAAAACACTTTTTCTGGATCTACCGCTTAAAAGATAAGTGGCCACATATACACCACATACTGACACTCTCCTGTGTTCAGTGAAACATTTTTACAAACACCTGTAGAGCTCATACATTCAATATGTTTAACAGTCAGTGTCCTAATAAATATTTCTACATGTTTGGAATCTGCTGGTCACGTTACTACCAAGTTCAAAGAAAGTGGGCTTGCAGGTTTTTCATTGGCCCTGCTGATGTTGCTTTGCACTGCAACAAAAGTTGAGATGGTTGCTGTGTTGGCACCCCCGCTGCGTCACCAGACTGCCCGCAGGCATCTGTTTCCAGCAAAAACGGGTTTGACAAACCCACTGAACGCTACCTGTCGAGCACCCAACAGCAAACGGACAATCTTAGCAAATGGCCGGTAAACGAGTGGAGCAATTAGCAGCTAAAGAGCCAGATATTTTACTGATTGCCGCTTGTTTCAGATTTTTCATGAGGGCACATATGCATGAAAGACTGCGGCGGAGGAATATCTGCGCCTTACCCAATGCAGTGGGATGAAAGGAAGCACTGCATTTGCTCCCAAAGTAATTAAATCCAAGTCGGAGTCTGACTAAAATGAAAAGAGACCCTGAAATAAAGAATAGTAGCAGCTTTACATCTGTAAAGGTCGATTTCCACAGTTCAGAGTTAGACACAGTCTCAAATGGAGAAATCTGATTACTGACTTGTTATACAGTGACTACGATTCATGAAACCTCATTCTCCTATTTCCTTTTTATATCTTGAATTTACCCAGTAATCTTCACCCTTGTATAGAATATATACTGAATGGGAAATAACAAAGTAAGTGAAGGAAGATTTGAGTGAAAAAATATTATATTGTAGCTATTTTGATTTTTAGCTCTATAGTAAAGGTGAGGGAGTATTTCCCTGCCAATGCCTGTAGATAAAACTGAACACACCCTGGTCTCAATACAAGAGCCTATAATGTCTCTGTCCTCTGTGAAACATGCAGGCCATGCCTTATAGCGAGAATTTCACACAGAAACATCATACATTTCCTAGAACCCTTGATGTGTATGCGGCCACAACACCCTGTTAGTAACCATCCCTTTGATTAGCTTCGGTAAGTTCTGAAGAAGTACTCCAAGCTCAGAGATAGTCCTGCCTCCCTTCCTGCCAGTGGTAGCCATCCATGCATTTGCGACTGCTTTTTCAATTACTGGTAATCAAAGGCGCGATTATTATGACAGCATCCAATGTGCTTTGATGGTGGGCGGCAATCTTCCCCCTAATCACGCCATCGCAGTCATTAATTTACTGTCAGCCCTCATCCCTGCGCCTCACCGCAATCTCCTGCCTGAGAGGCAGAGAGCTCGCCTGGAAAATGGAGGAGAAAGGAAAAAAAAAAACACAAGGCAAGAAGAGAGATTGGCGAATGCTTGTTTGATGGATCAAGAGACAGCCTCCTTTTTACTGAGGCATCTGAGTGTGAGTGGGTGTTTTCATCTACCCAATATTGTCTTAAAAACTAGGAAACAAAAGAGCATCTGGCTAAGAAAACAGGGTCACATGTACAGTATATATGCATGTTTGACGCTTCATCCAACATGCAGTAATTGTGGCAATCTGTTTCCTCTGATCATTTAGCCACAGGTCTCCTGCACTGTATATAGCCATTAATTAGTCAGAAGTAACTTCAGGCTTGTTTCACAGAGCCAGATCGAGATGATGTAGTACCTGCTCACACCTCTGCTTTGCCTTAGTCTCAGCAATTAATTTGTGTGGTTTATTTTTAGACGGATGTCTCCGAGACATTGCTGCTGATTTCAATATTTCCCACAGATATCCCACAACTTCTCACATCACATTAGCATGCAAGATGTGTGCAGTCTTCGTAAGCTCCCATTACCTCCCTGACTGCTTCGTTGCATCAGGAGATGTGCCACTTTAATAATATCGCTAGCAACAATAATGGTGGTAGCTCATTAGTAACATTTTTAATACGGCTAATGACTGATTTTCTCGGCTCACTTTGTTCAGGTACCAAAGCTCCTTCCCTCCTTCGCGTCGTATCCTCGCACATCAGCCGGGATTTGAGGTTGTCATCGCTTCTGAGGCAGTCAATTAAAGATTCGAGCCCCCCCACCCCCCCCTCCCCGTCAGGTGGAGGCTGTCGAGAAAGATAAAACGACAAAAGCTTAGAGGATGTCGTTTTTCTTCAGCTTTTTCTCCGCGTCTGTGCGAATGTGTGTGTGTTCTGCTGAGTACACTTACTGTATGTGGGTAAGCATAGAAATGGACAAGGGATACAGGAATAGTTTTTTTTCCTGTTCAGGTGTGCATTGTGAGTGTGTGTAGCCCAACAGCAGCAGATCCTCAGTCCAAAGGCACCTCTGTCATCTGTCAAAGTGTGAGAGAAGCAGAGGTGGAGAAGTGTAGAACGAAATAAGTGACAGCAGAGGTGGAGAAAATGGGAATTGAGCCTAAAGATGTGTTTGTATGAGAGGAAGTGGGGGGTCATAAACGGCTTAAGAGGGGGAGCCAGAGGCACCAGGTGGCGGCTCTCTGGCAGTGATATTGCCCCCTCCCTCCTCCCCCCACCACATCCCATCTCACCCCATCTCACCATGGTCAGACCTCTACCCCTCCTCCTGTCTCTATCCCCTTCCCAAAGCCCTGCCACATCTGACACGTGTAACCAGCCAACTCACACTTGTCACAGAGGAAATGAATCTCTCTGTCTCTGTCTGTGCAAGTCCCCTCTGAGGCCCCCCCGGAGCCCTCCCCGCCGCCTCATTTCTCCCCACTCCCTCCATCCTGCTCTCCACTCCACCACCTCGCTCCTGCTGCTGAGAGTTGGTGTGTTGCTGCTCTAATGAAGACTTTGGGAGGAGAGGCCATTTCACACTTGATTCCCTCCAACACCCTTGATATGTTTCAGCATTTGGAGATGGAGCGGGGGCTTGTGCTGACCGGTGTTCGGCTGCACCTCTGTTGTGGGAAACGGAGAGTGCAAAGTGGGATCAAAGCGGCTCGTGTGCATTAACTGTCTTCAAGCTTGAAAAAGTTGGAAGTTGTATTTGGCTCCACAACGTACTTTGGATATTAAATGAGGAGGGCCTGTGCCGCCCGTTCAAGTCCCAGCTATGGATAATCAAATCTCACTTTGTGTGTTTGTATTTATTAACTAAAATTAAGGATTCATGTTGACTTTCGCGTGTTCCACGAGGCTCGTGGGGAATTTGACGAACGCTGATTTGTAAGTCAATAGTTTGTTGATCTCTCCCCAAGGGAAACCGGGGAACACTTCAGTGCTGCAGCGAGCATGTAGATTTGGCAGCATTAGCATAATTATAGTTTATTTATAGTCTAATATTCTATAACTTGGCAACAACTTAAAAGAAAAACACTTGAGGTCCTCTGACATTTATCAAAGCCCCACTGATCAAACTCTGAGAGCTGAGAATGTCTTTCATGATCAAACGCCTTCAGACTCCAAAAAACCTCAGACGAGAGCTGGCAATCCACACTCAATAAGTGTCTGCACAACAAGCAGGATTTTTAGCTGAAACTTAAAGGACATTGTTATTTGATCTCCAGCGGAGCAGAAACTTTGTGTTCTTGTAGCCATTGTTATGCAGCAAGATTTTAGTTTTTTTTTGCTGTGCGTATGTAGAAGTTATGTGGAGTCTAAGGAACATTTTGTAACCTTAGGAGAAGAAATTCAAATCCGTTTATGGCTCTGGCAAAACAGACAACTGACAACAAGGGCCTCTTAGCTGCTCTGGACCTTTGGATCATTTAACTCATCAAGGATTTCCCCTCCGTTCTGGCTTGAAATGAAATTTGAACATCTGCATTTCTTTGACAACTGAACAAACTCTCAAATCTCTAGAGCAACATTGTGTGATATATAATCGAAACGTGATCAGAAACTCTATTAAATCTTGGGATGAGATTGTTTTGTCAGCTTACTGTGTAAAGTCGAAGTGTCCAACTTGCCCTTTAGTCCAGACTCAGTAATCTTAAATATAAAACGGATTGTCATTAATTTCTATACACTGACATTCATGGTTCCCCGAGGATTGATCCCAAAAAAGTTTGTAGAGTTTCATGTTTCCTTTCGCGCCATAATGATGTGACATTCAGTGGTTCAGTGTGAAATGTCATGAAATTACCAGGAAATATGATACATTTCAAAACCATCAGCATCAGTGTGTTAGATTTTTATCATTATTAGCATGCAGATGATGGCATTCATCACAAAGAAACACTGTGCCTGGCAACCATGGCTGGAGTCTTTTAGCATTGTTAATGCTATATTTATTGTATTTTACCTCTTGTCCACACAGGAAGTGGAACTGTGTCGACTCAACAGCCAGGAGAAGTTGGGCCTGACTCTGTGCTACAGGACAGATGAAGAGGAGGATGTGGCCATCTACGTCAGCGAGGTGAGGAGATGACTTTCCCCTCGAGACGACAGACTTAAAGTATTTGCATTCATACCCATATAAGCGTCCTCTAACTTAGTTCACCAGCAGGAAGCACTAACTTTTCATACATAACTTTTTCATTTGAAAGCACAGAATTGTATCTCTTTCATCTCTCCTCACTTTGCTTTGCTGCTGGAGTTGCTGCAACACACGTATCCACCTTCTGCTAGCTTCTTTTTTTCTTTTGCCAACCACGCCACAGTTTCGACCACGGGCTGTTTGAAAAAAAAAATAATAATCCTCTTGGGGTAAGAGGTATATGCATATTCTACAGATTCTCTCCATTTCAATTCTTTGAAGTCTCACATTTGCATATCATACACTGTAGGAGCCGACAATGGGCGTGACTACAGGAGTGTGTCTCTGTAAAATGCCTAAACAACTGAGAGAGCTAGATTTCCGAGACCAAATCAATTGTGACATTTAATATTCATCTTTCAATTTATGATTTACTTTAGTATTCATGTGAGCCACAAACGTTTCTCTGTGGGGTATAGTAATTTTAAAATTGAACAGCTTTATCAACCACAAATGACTTTTTTTTTGTTTTTTTTATTGAGCAGTTACCAACATGGAGTGACTGCCAAGACAGGGAAAAAAACAACAAAACAACAAAAAGAAAAAAAAAACTGAGTTGTTCACCCAGTCCTTTCAGTACAGCTGACATAAACAAGCAAGCTGTGAGATACATATTGGCAAAAAAAAAAAAACTTGCCCTGCGTTTCTCGCTCCCACTTGTTGGAAGCAAAGAAAATACTGTTCTCCAGTCTGCTCAACTTTATCTCTGATTCGTTTGAAGTTGACTCGGACCCTGCAAGGTGTTCGCTTTGAGAGCTGAGTGGAATATAAATCACTGTGGTCTGTGGTTCCTGGCAGCATCCTTAAGTGTGCTCTTCAAAAAAAAAAAAAAGAGAGGTGTGTGCTGCATTTAGATAAGGTGGCTGAATGTCACTGTATACAGGATGTGTTTGCGGAGGTGTTGCGTGCTCTGATCTTGCATAAGTAGTGAGAAAACATCAACGTGGAGTTAAGAACAATGCAAGGTCATTTTAAAAGAAGCCAAATTTCACAACTTTGGAATGCTTGATGAATGGGAACAGTTTTTTACTCTGTGTTGCTATTTAAATGTTCCTTCCTTTGTTTCCATTGTGTCTTATATTGTGTCTGTGTGGTTTAAAAATTCAGAAGAACAAAAGGGCAGAAAAAGTATTTCCATCTATTTTTTACTCCTGTTTAATTCTATTCAGCAGTCCGTCCTGGACATGTCGCCAGTCAATTGCAGAGCCAACAGACACACTCCTAGACTCCAGACACACTAATGTGTAATTTTCAGTCCACCTTCCACCTGTTTTTTGTGTTTCTCTGAATTATAAATGACTATATTTTACCTATACATCAGCTGTAATTCATTCAGAGTTTGGATGCATAGCTGCAGAAAGACTACCTTATCCTGTCTGGCCTCACCCCTCCTTCCCAGTTTAATGAGTGCTCCACCTCTGTGTAGGAGTGGACTATCATGAAGATGGAGTGCCGCGGCTCCTCGCCATCTCCAGAGATACCACCTCATAGGGGGAGAGTGAAACGAATGGCCCCAGACACCGATTGATTGGTCAATGAAAGTGTCCTGCCCCCTTGCTCACTGGCATTAGTTACAGGAGGGGCAGGTGCATCGTGTATTGCGGTTGAGTAACAGGCTGTAAATGCGATATGCAGAGGCCTGATGTATATACCTGCCAGGATATAACAACGGAGGCGGGAGCAATTGAGGACTTAAATGATAAAGGCGATAACTCAGTTTGTTGTGGCTTTTGCTCTGGGCTAAAATGGCTTTAGAAACCGACTAGGCAGCTGCAGAAAAGCCATTTGACATCTCAGGGCTTCCCATGGCAGCGTGCTACTGTCGTCGCTCTCTCCTTGATCATAGTCTAGACATGTCTAACCGGGAGATGTCTATGTAATGACTTAAAACATTTCCAGGCACTCCTTGATTAGTTGAATTAAAATAGAAAGTCTTTTAAAGGCACTACTTTGTTCCCTTTGTCCTTTTCAGATCAGTCCAAACAGCATCGCCGCCAGAGATGGACGCATCAGAGAGGGGGATCGCATTTTACAGGTACAGTAAGGCACGCTCTCTCTCACTGGGCCCGCGTCTACAAAACTCTCATTAGATTCAACATAAAAACACGATTTTTATTTTGTCGCACTCAACCACTGTCTCCCAGCACGAGAGCCCATTCATTTTTAATGGCAGCGCATTAAAGAGGGTACTCGCCCCCGCTGTGACTGTTAGAGGGGGAGAAATGCCCCCCCTGGCTGTTTTAGTCACAGACTCAGCACCAACAGGGGTTTTTAAGAGTTCTGGTTCGGGATGGCGCTCTGCTACAGCTCACTGCCTCCTGCGGGAGAGCTGTGAGGCTCTGACTATTACAAGCCCCTCGCTTCAGGCCGACGAGCAGAGGCAGATGTGAGGACTGAGGGTGAATAGTGTTGCCTTGGTGGGTCAGGAAGGTAATTATTGTTTTTGTGCAGGTGACTCAGCACGTCAATCTTTAATGATGAATTTATTTTGACCACTTGAGGGCAGTGAAAAAAAGTTGAAAACAACATTTTATCATGTTATTAAAGTGTTACAACAGAGAACAATGGCATGTTATGAGGAGTGACTTTCCGTAGAGCTTTTTTTTTGGTTAGCATCAACCCTTGGGGATAATAGGCTCTGTAGCTTACCAAGTGTTCCCTATATTCACCACAGGGTCTGTCATTTTGTCTGTCTGCAATTTAGTGCATGTTTGGTAGTGTGCAGTGGGTTTATCAGGGCTTTTTGTTCCCTACTGCTGCTGGACACGTCACCGATAGGAGCAATGTTTGTGGACAAATAAAAAATAAAAACAAAGCAGGCACAGAAGCCCATCTTTCAGTTTATACATTGTTAATGTGAAAAAATGTCATTGGTGTCGCTTCAAGGTTAAAAGTTGTGTACAGGAAGAATTTATTTTTGATGACGCAAATAAGCATTGTGTAATGAGAAATATTCGAACACTGGCGGTGAATGGGAGTTACTGTATGAAGTGACAGAAGTGAAGGTCGTGAATTGAGAAGCACATAGTTGTAAGGCATTTTCTACATTGAGTACAGTAGCACCTTACGAGAGAGAGAAGACATAAATAAGGTCATGGGAGAGGTAAATAGTCTGTGCAAGTGTTTATCAGATGCGAATGCATAAGTGCTGTTGGTCTAATTGTCTACTGGTGTCTACCATGTGCTGTGTGACTGATTTAAGCCAGGAGAGGGGGCGTGAGTGTTTGTGAGGCAGACTAGTACTCTGGCACTATTATCCACCAGTGACAGGGCCATTACTCTGCCTGCAAAAAGATGGACGCCCCCTGTCAGTGGCCAGTTAATTGTACGGCTAGATGTATGTACGCTGCCGGATACTTTGGTGAACACAACAGCTCTGTCGGCCCACAGCCACTGTCCCATTCATAATCACCGCTGGGCCCTGCTTCATATTAGAGAACAGCACACAGAGTTTACAGTTTCCTCAGGAAAAAAGGCATTATTGTGCAGTGCCACTTTATTGTGGTACTTTGTTTTTCTTGAGGGCCTTTGTATTGAGGGGATGAAGCTGGCTCAGTGTGTGTGTGTGTTTACGCTCCAGTGTTCAAATGTTTTGTGTATACAATGCATGTTTGCTTGCTTGCGTCAGACTTAATAGCGAGTGCAGTAATCATGTTTGCATGTCATCTTCAGATTAATGGCCAGGACGTACAGGACAGAGAGGAAGCTATGGCGGCGCTCTCCAATGACGAGTGCAGGAACATCGTGCTGCTCGTTGCCAGACCCGAGATGCAGGTTAGAAACGAGTTACACTGCTATCCTGTATTTTTTTCTTTACACACCCAACATGGGCCTAACATGGGTAAAGGAAGCACACTATTCACAAGTTACTGCCCTGAGGGTTTGTCATTTACTGTATATTTGCTCAGAGTAAACCTTAGCGGCGCCCCCGCCCCCAAACACCTCCCCACCACAACCACTCCTAGTGGAAGCCACCACTGAGACACCTCATCATGTTTTATTTTTATGTAGCTCCACTGTAATTGACTTCCAACGGTAAGCCATAAAAGCTAATGGCATGCTAATGTGGAGTGAGTTCAAGCCCAAGGCCGATGGCGAATAAGCGAAAGGACTCTGCCGCAGTGCAGATGAGCCAGGAGCAATAGCAGACTCTTTGTAATTAAATGTGTCTCTCAGTAGTAAATCTGAAGTCCTCAGATATGGATCCCATTTGGTTCCCATCGAGCAGACAAACAGATGATGGATGGTGTGGAGCAAATAGGTCAAAGGTGGCAGTCTTATGTCCATTAAATTGTATTGGCTTGATTTTAAGATTACAGTGCATGTTTTAAAGATGAGGGGCAATGTTCTGTTGGCTGAGAAATAGCCTACTGCATATCAGTCAAACATCACATTGATGCTCGCAGTTCCTTATTTCAAAACCATGCAGGGTGTTTTTTTTTCTAGGAAAATCCTATTTGGGCACTCATATGGAACGCCCAACTATTTGTTTTTAGACCGTGTGTCCCCACAAGCTTTAGGACTTGACAAATAACCCCTCGTCCCTTTCCTTTTTTCTCTTTCCATATGCTTCCCCTCTTCATTCACCCTTAGCTGGAGGAGGCCTGGCTGGATGATGAGCACAGCGAGTTCCTCGAGCAGCTGAAGATGGAAATGTTGGAGGAGCAGCAGAGAGAGGAGATGGAATTGGCTGCCTTAGAGGAAGAGCAGGAGAACGAACAGGTCAAACAATATACAATATATGCTTTGTGTAACTGGATTAGTGAGTCTACAACGAAGGTTTGTATTTACGTCTTACAAATTCTGTTCAATGAGAATAAAACCTCTTAAAAGTCGAACAGTCCAAAAGCAAGAGATCTAAGTGATCCTTCCCCCTGACTGACAGAGCGCAGTGTGTTATGAACATCACACTGACCAATAACTGCTTTGACTGTATTAGGTCATTATTCACAGTCAATAATAACTAGATCTAGCTGGTGGTGAAGACTGAATCAAACAATCATTGACCTTCTTTCCCCAAAAAAAAAAAAAATCTGAAAACAAGTGTTGCCCTTTTTGAAATATGAATATAAACTAATGACTATGAATATTTATGGAAGGGGACCGTTGAACCATTTAAATTCCAAACATTAGTAATCATAATTTAAAATTCTGTTTTGTTGGGAGGATTGCATGCTACAAAAATCCATATAAATGGAACTTCAAAGACATGGCAGAGAGGAAACAATCCCTGAAGTAACAGAGCTGTATAACACAGTTATGCACAACAGCATATGTAGTCCTTGAGGAGAATGCAAAATAGGGTTGCACTTCTTGAACTCTTAAATGCTGTACTTCTGTTGACTTTTCTGTGTTTGTTCCATAAAAGGCAGGTAAAACAGAAAACACTATATATTATATATGTTTAACCACATAAAACATATTTACAGGCATAATTTAAGTGCTCAAAATCAAAGTGCAAGTTATCTTATATTTCCATATATACACACATATCTGAAAATGTATTTCATGCTGGTCTTGTTGATCTCATTTGTTTCAGAGAGCAGAGGATGACAAGCCCACCTGCTCCACGCTTCCTCATCACAAGGACAGCATACTCAGTATAAGAGACAGAATGGACAGCTCAGAGCATAATGTCCTCGCACATATCCAGAGGCGTCTGTCCCAGTGCCTGAGAGACAATCGGGACGCTCACCGTAGCAACAGCTCCACGCGGCTGGAGGACAGAGAGGATGAAGACGACGATGAGACGGAGGGTGATCGTTTCCAGCAGCTCTTGGAGCTCAAGTGTCAGATACGTAACAGCGGTGAATACGACCTGTTCTATAGCCGCCGCAGCACCATTGAGTGCAGCATGGGGGAGCAGGGCGGCGTGCAGCACGAGCTACGTATGCTCAACGAAGAGCTGCGCAGCATCGAGCTTGAATGTCAGAACATCATGCAGGCTCATAACCTTCGTAAGGGCCAGCAGTCTCCCACCACGGGTCGCTCGGCACCCTTGACCAAAAACCAAAGCCTCCATCGGAGTGATGCCACGAGGGGTAAGCTGGCCGACATTAATGAGAGGCTGGAGAAATCGGACAAGGACAGCTCCAGTGCCTATAACACAGCGGAGAGTTCACGGAGCACCCCTCTGGCAATGGACCGCTCCCCAGAACACTCACTCCAGAGGATGGTCAGTCTCACCAACCAGAGGAACCTTTGCAGCGGCCTTGCCAGTGGCTCTTCTCCGAGCCCAAGTCCCATCCCAGCATGCCGCGCTCCAGTCCCAGGCAACAGCAGAAGCCCCGAGTCGAACCGGACACCTCAGGCTGAGGAGGAGAGCGGCAAGAAATTAAAGCCACATGCATCCCAGATTCCTTACTTTTCTCCATCCCACAGCTCCCAGCAGAGGCAGGTCAACATCCCAGCTCACGCCCGCCACTACCAGAGCTACATGCAGCTGATCCAGCAGCGCTCAGCTGTGGAGTACGCCCAGAGCCAGCTCAGCCTCCTCAGTGTCTGCAAAGAGCCTCAGAGGCCCATTAACGAGCCCAAGATGGAGTGGAAGGTCAAGATCCGCAGCGACGGCACGCGCTACATCACCAAGAGGCCGGTGAGAGACAAGATCCTGAGGGAGCGAGCCCTAAAGATTAAAGAAGAGCGTAGTGGGGGAATGACCACGGATGATGATGCAATTAGTGAAATGAAGATGGGGAGGTACTGGAGTAAAGAGGAAAGAAAGCAGCACCTGGTCCGAGCGAAAGAACAGAGGAAAAGGCGAGAATTCATGCAGCGCAGTCGGCTCGAGAGCTTGAAGGAGAACCCTCAGAGCAGCAGCGAGGGTCGCAAGGAAGTCAGCATTATAGAGCTCAGCCACAAGAAGATGATGAAAAAACGCAACAAGAAGATTCTGGATAACTGGATGACCATCCAGGAGCTGATGACTCATGGCACTAAGGCCCCTGAGGGAGCCAAGGTGCACAATGCCTTCCTATCAGTCACTACTGTATAAAAGAAAAAAAAAACACACACATTCTACCCCATGTGGTATAATATACTTGCCTCGTTCAATGTGGCATTTTTATGAGGACAATAGGAATATTTTTCACACTTTGTAACCCAAAAAGCATTTTGTAAAGAATTTATCAGTGGTGTCATGGCATTTTCTTCATGTTTTTTCCAATATTGTTTTTCACATCACTCTGCGGGAAGTTTTCTATGAAATTATGACTATATAATTATTTTATTACTTCACTCAAACATGTTTATCTTTTCAATTATATTTTCATATTTATGTTGAAACCATATAACTCAATAGTTGTATGAGCATTTTATGAAATGTTAAGGGTTTTTTTTGCGTATTATTTGTGTATTATGTACACTTTCCAGTTGCAACACAGAATGAACAGTGGGTCTTCTGCCTTTCAGTTTTTTTTTTAAACAAAAATATCGACTTTTAATCTGAGATCTGACTCTGAGGGAGTTAAAAAACTGAAAGGTGCAGAAATCACACATTCCAGTCATAGTACTGTTTAAGTTGCTCTATCTTCAATTAAAGATTGAAGATAGAGCAAAAGGGTGTTAAATTGCTAAAATGAATTTGAAATTAATCAAGTGGCCTAGAAGGAGAAAAATCCCCTGAAGTGTTTCATCTCAAAATACCATATTATGGAGGGGATCCTTAAGCATTTTTAAACTTAAATTTTATATAATAATAAAATTTTAAACGTAAATTATTAATGAACAAAAGTGTCAAAAATTAACTTTTGCTAATATGATTTTTATCATCAACTAGTATGTAAAAGTATCATTTAAAAGTGTGATACCTCACGTTGCAGTAAAACTCTTCATATGTTGTTTCTGTAATATGTGAACTCAAGCCACTTTTCTTACCAAGCAGCAGACAAGCAAACAATACTTAGAAAGCTGCTACACTGACAGGTCAATGAAAAAACACAACTTTGTGGACACAGGGATTATGTACCATATACTGTACTTTCAAAAAAATGTTTTTTTTCATCCAAAGTGTTCTGACTCACTGCTGGTGCTGCAGCTTTGTTTGTGTAGTTTACAGCTTTGGGTAAAAAAAAAAACAAATCTTTTGTATTTTATTTTTGCTTAATATCTTGAGTTGTTTTCTACATATTCAACAACAGATGGACCTGCTCATAGCTTTTGCATACCAGTATTTTTACATCATTTATACTCCTCGCTCACATTTACTCATCATAGCCTTAACAGCAAAAATAATGATTTGGTGGTTTGTGTGGCAACTGATTTCATACACAAACAAACAGTCTCTGGATATCTCTGTGCAAGAGATGGGTGTTATTCAGCCTTATTCATACATCGTACAATTTGAGTTTTTAGTAACTGGAAAAATTCATAGATATTGTATAGTTGTTACTGAATTATGTTTGCGGTCGCATTAAACATGTGTTAGGATGATTGCCACTGAGCAGGACTCAGAACACAGCATATTAGATCATGGAGAAACTAAACTGGTGACACGAATGGGTTCAACAGACTTAATAGTTCAGTTACATGTACAGTAACTCATTCCAAATGCCTCATTTTTAACTGAAATATTGTAAATTTAAAATTTTAAAAATTGATCCCTGTATTTGTTTTGAGTCAATGTCAATGGTCTGATTTCGAGTAATGCGTAGTTGGCACAATTGTAGCCAGGTAAAATGTGTGATAATGGTGATCTTTGCAAAAGAAATTAAAATAAATTATTGTTTTTTTGTATAGCAGTGCAATGGATCTTTTTTTCCCCCTATTCAAACATCTCTGGAAGAACTCAAATCTGCTTCTACGTTTCTTGGTTATTTTACAAATTTGTTTAAAATGTTACTTTCCTGTGAAGTGGTTGGTGTGAAGAGTGTGAAAAAGAGCAACAAGCTGCGCTGTCCTTGTTAGTCTTCTGTGATGATGCTCAAAGAAAACTGAGACAGAAGAGAGGTGGACGGCGGGTGTTATATCGCAAAAGTAAAGAATGCAAAGAAGAGCAAAAAGAAAAACTACAGCAACTCTGGGTGAAGACCAGTCGAGTCTACTCACTGAAGCACAATGACTTGTTCACTGAACACTCGTTCACCTTACATTTCCCCTGAAAAGTGACTCACTTTTTCTCCCCTCTGTTGACACTTTAAGTGATTAAACACAGGAAGATTTCAATTAAAATCGCCGTCCACTTGGATGGCTTTGTGTTCATTAAAATGTACCAACCAATTAATCATTCCTATGGCCTTGTCATATGCAGGGGAGAGCTACTGGGATACTCTGGCCTCTGTATTATCTTAAGTTGTCAGTGTGCCACAGCTGAAATTGGAGTGTCACGGATACACTACTGCCTGAAGACTTTTCTGTACTTCTGTGTTTCCATTTAACTGAAAACGTGTTCCATTTTAAGAAAGCGGTAAAATATAAAAAGTCTTCCTGATATTATTATATGCCCTTTCTTGAGAGGAGAAATTGTCACTGGTTACCCATAGGCATTACCTCCATATTTTTGTTGCCAAGCACTCATCATTTCTTTTCCCTGTTCAATTTTCTTTAGTGAGTCTTTAATATTTTCATATTTCAAAAACACTTGATGTGTTTAGACTGATCCGCGAAGAACTAATTCCTTACAAAGGGGCCATTGTTCAGGCTGTGTATCCCTCCCTGCTGGCACACACATATTTAATTTACATACAATGCTGTTTTATAATGCCAAGGTGTCACATTTAGTGTGAATCTGAGGTTGCACTCCATGGTCAGTGCCTTCCTTTTCCATTATAGTCTGTGGCGCCTCCATTTATACAGCGGCCAAACATTAACATCCAAGTTGTTATTGAAAAGAAGACTCCTGCCATCACCTGGGCCCATTTGCTCTCCCCTCATTTATTAATTCTCTCAGCCTGTATGGACAGAGACCATTAAAATGCCAATGAAAAGCCGCAGAAGAAGAAGCGGCGCGAGTTGTTCCAACCAAAGCCCGAACCGGCGCGAGTGCTCGCTGGCTAATTAAGTTCATCCCTGAGCCACTGAAAAACCCAGTCAGGTGTAATTAAAATCGAGCCCGTGACAGCCGTGGCATTTGTCAGAGCGACGCAGCAGTTCAAATACCAGTACTGACAGAAATGTCAAACAGATAGCGGTGGCTCATCTCCTCTTCAGCGCTCTCCACACACACAGCCTCTGTTATGAATGTTCGCTGATAACCTTAAGGATTCCCTGAACAGCAAAAACTACAAATTCGCCATCATTACTCATCCAGGAAGGCCCGTATTTATTGACGTACAGATCCACTTGACACATGATGGTGCAATTCACTCCGTAGTGTTTCCTCTCCCTCCTAATCTCAGAGGATTCTAACAAAACTGGTAATTGCCTCGGATCATGCGCCTCACCACCAGGTGAAAAGTTTACAACCATGCTAGCTATGACGCGGGCACAGTGATGCGTTGAGCACAGTAACATCTTTAAAATGACAATATTATTATCATTGATATTAACAGGCACATTTACTACGGTCACAATTTCATTCAGAGTGTTCAGTTTAAACAAACATTAGTTTTGCATTTGTATTATATCGTATATGGTCACTACTCAGTTCAACTACTACAAAGTTCAAATTGGGACCTGATGATGATGCTAGATGAAAAGTCACGGAGGTCACCAAAGTTCTCCTTTCGTCGTTAGGGGAACATGACTGTACCAAATCTAATGGCAATATAACAAACTAAATCTCATAAAGAAGCTCAAGAAAATCTCAGGAGATCACCAAAGTCACTGGTCTACATCCTCATGGGGATATACAGTAAAGGCCAAAAGTTCGGAAGCAAGATCAAATTTGTACAAAAATGATAATCAGTATTATATGAAGAGTAACTTTTCACTAACCCTCTTTATTTCTAGCTATTTCTGTGGTAGTTTGTCAAAGATTTGAACCCACTTGAGACATATTGGGATTTTTGTATGCAGACTCTCAAAAGCCAAAGAGAATAAGTGAATAATACAAACTGTGTGACTCTTTTGAATCTTCTCAAACCTAAAACTAAGCCCTTCTTTTTTTTATTTATTCAACAACGGTCTGGTTATATCAATGTATAACTAAAGGTCAATTGAGGAAAATGGTGCATATCAATGAAGGCAAAATCTGACTATGCAGTAAATATATCCCAAAATACATAAAACTGTTTTTGAAACTTGAGCCTTCCAAATATTTGGCCTGTATTGGCCTTGCTTCCAAACTTTTGGCCTGTAGTGTACATAAATGACATCCATGAGCAAACATAGCTAGAAAGGACAGCCTGACTGCTGGTGTCTACAAAGAGACACTATAATTAAATTGTTCAACAGTAAAACAGTCAGAGGTTTTAATATTTGCTCAGATATTCTTTCTTTAGACGTACTATGAACTATGAAGATTGATCCTGGACTACAGAAAAGCGGTTAAAAATGGCTTTTACGCTGGTCTCTTCTCTTCACTCATACCACAGGGCTCAAAAACATTCATTGAGGCCTGCAGAAGTTGGTGGTGCAGGAAAAAATGCAGACACTTTGTCAGCCTCAATGAACTTTCAGTGACGAAATAAACAAGTTCATTTCACATTCGGTTCAATCTCCATCTCCAGTCTTGTGCAGAAAACCTGGTTTATTGCAGAGTGTTTACAGCCAGCTGCGAATATAATACCAACGTTACACAAGTTAATAGCTTTAAGGATTAGTTGAAAAGTCTAATCTTCTGCAGCCTCACTGTGTGCTTCATCACAGCTCTGTGTATTCAAACCCTCTGCTGGATATGTTGGTGTGTCATTATTGGCAGAGATCTTTTATTGCTTCTGTGCACCATTTGGACTTTTTTTTTTCTTCCTTTCACACCCCCTGTTTTATGTGTCATTTGTTGTTTCATTTTCACCCCAACCCAGTGCATTAGGGGGCTATTAAGCAAAAACCTGTGAATATTTCAGAGCATAATTAGAGGCCTAATTACAATTCATTATTCATAAAATGGGTGAACCAAACTGCAATGCATACTGCAAAGGTCTCAAACATGTATTATTTGGACTGCAATTAGAATATGTATAATGCTCTCTGAAACATATTGTAATACTGTTGGCCCTAAACAAAGATACGCTGGTATATTATTCACAGACCATATTGCAGATTTTAAGAGCTGTGTAATACCCGCTGGTGAAAACATAACTCCAGTGTTTTCAAACAACCAAGCAAAAAACAGAGCAAACTATATTTCCCTTCACCAACGTCATTTAATTCCTGCGAGACTTCGGATCAATACACGTCCTCAGGTCTAAGACAAAATTGATATTCTGACTGTCACTGCCCACTCAGCCCTATATATTAAAAACAACACATAAAGTTTTAAGAGGATAGTATTTAGTCAGAACACTTAAAAAAATCTAATTAAATTACACCTCTCCAGCCTAAAGTAGTAACTAAAAGTCTCTCACCCCGGTGTTTTTCCACCAGCCTCCAAGGTGGAGATGACTGACATGTGTGATCAACCATGCAAACTCTGTTGTATACAAATGTAACGCTCGCCCCTTTCTACAGTCGTCGTCTCAGTGCATCCCATTAACATTCCTCTAAAGTTTCTGTGTTTCTTATTCATGAACTGTGGGTCAGAGTCTGTATCCAATAGAAATGACTAATATGATTGTGCGTCTGTGATTGCTTAGGTGAGCTTGAGAATTAATAAATGATGTCTGCCGGTCAATCTGTTTCACATGTATAACACAATGTAAGCATTGATCCCCTCCTCCTTTTCCCTTTCTTCACTGTCAGCACAGTTTCCTGAGAGGACTCTTCCATTAGTCATGGTGAGCTCATCAGTTACTGTTTCATATTCATGTGTATTACACTATGTAGTCCCGTCATGAAGGAATTTCATAACTTGACCTGTCTTCACATTGATTTAATTGGCTCCTAGTGCGCTTCCTAATGGAATCGGAGCTTGTAGAGTGTAAAGTGAACTCATATCTCTGTACCTGCCATTTTAAGGGTGGATAAAGTGCAGCGTCAAGCGGCAGGAGATTTGCCTTGTTCAGTTGCATTCTGGGTAGCAGGACACCTGCACTGTAAGTAATGAGAATCTTGCCAGGAGGCCTTGCTGGTCAGAGCTCAGCCCTTCCAGGCTTTGCCACAGGCGAGTCAAGCTGGGAAAGATCCACGGAGCACCTGCAGAGAGCGAGCCAGTGACTAATGATCTCAATATAATGTAGAGCTTGCTTCTTTTGAATCATCGACATATTGCAATAGGAGTCAACTTACTTAAAGTTGCCCTGACTAACTTTGCACATTTTTAACTCTGAAATAATAGAGAGACAAAACTCTTTAAAGTTTTAAACATCAGTATTACCAAATCATTTAATGTAACATCACTAAATTGCACACAGCTTGCAGATTTTTAACCTGCCCAACCTGTATGTGATCACTTTTTAAATAAAGGAAAGGAAAATTAAGTTAATGTCACTGTTTTATTATGGAGTTTGTTCTCTGCTTTAGCCACATTGTGTGATTAAGACTGAGGGAGAAAAGAAATCGTACCCTCTGCAACCTGATTTGAATGAATTTATGATTAAGAATACATTTAGTCTTTTGCAAAGGCCAACACTGTCCAACATTACTCGTTACCTTTACAAATTTTCCTCATGTGGGAATAGTAATGGCCTCATCTCATCTGGTGCTTTGTTTGGCGATCATCAGGGAAAATGGTACACAATTAACCACTTAAATCAATTCTGCGACTCAAAAAATCCTCTCTAATTTAGTCATTAACACATGCACCTTTCTCCTTCATTTTGATGTGCATTTGCTATTTTATGAATGCACATCCTTTGAAGTATCACTGATGGCTACACAAGAAGACGCTCATGTCAACTCCTGTAGGTGATCATCTACGCTGCCTTTGAACTGAGCTGAACAAGTTGTGCTGCTGTCCAAAAAGAGGCCGGTGAGCAATGGAGGGATTAAGTGAATGCAAAAGGGAGGCTGATGCAGTTGACTGCACAGCAAAGTCTCTCACAGTGACTGACCTTGAGGCTGGAGTGTACTATTATACTTTATTACAGTAGGTTACAGAAGTCTGTGCAGGGCTTAATGATTCATGGCTTCTGATTTCATAGTGCTTTGCAGACTATTTGATGGTACTGAGTTTTATAATGAAAAAACACAATGACAGAGGAGTGGCTATAGCCACGGAGGATAACTGCTTTTGTTATAAATGGCCTTTGGTGTCAAAAAGTAAAGTTAGATGTGACTTCAGCCTGAGTGTAACACCACCAATTTATAAATGCACACACGCAGACACTCACACCCACACACTTTGACAGAATGGGTCAGAATCCCATATCACAATGGGCTATAACTATATCCCTGCCCTCTCTTGGCCCTGTCTTTCCTTTCTTTTCTCCATTAGTAGAAAAAAGTCCCTACTATTAAGATCCCCCCGGTACCTTTATGAGAAGGTCACATTTTGAGGGAAGGTGGAGGTACATATACATCACAGAGAGGCTGCGGCTGAAATACTGCTATTAGTTTTAATATCAACCCTTGCAGTATCACTAATAGTGCAGATTCAAAAAGTGGAGCAGCAGAATACTCATTGGGAGCGCCATACACCACAAACTACAGATGCTCCCAAAGGCAAATAGGCTATACATCACTGTCATCCCGACCCTCCTTTTTTGAATATCCCATCTGCATGGCACACTGGCTGTAAAGGACTTGTCTCCTGTGGATTGTTTCATTGCCGCGGGGGCAGCTGCAGCATGCATGGACTCAGCTACATGTGACTTTGCTGATATTTTTGCGTATTTGTTAAACTGGGTTAAGGAGACACAAGCCATAAGTTAGATTGTTATATGATGTTGCAATGAAAAATGTGTTAACACCGCTGAGAGATTCCAAGTTTTGATTGTGCATGAACAATGTGCTTTTGGGGATTCCAATCTCGCTTTTTTTGGATGCAATATGTAAATCTCACTTTGAATTGTAGGGTGTTCATATATTCTGCTGCATTTGTTCGTTGTTGCTCAGAAAATAATTATCTATGCTATCCCTGAGCTCAAAACTCCCCAGGTGTGCCCTCCTCTCTTAAGGCACCTGGAGATGTGAGCACAGAGAGAACAAAGACATCTCATGAAGTATGTAAAGTTATGAGCATCACTGCTGCAGCACAATTAATTAAAGTTGCTTCTGGAGGGCAGCAGTAGTCATGTTTTAAGGAGATTGGTGTACACAGCCATTACAGTGTAGGTATTTTCATTATCTTAAGTGGATGGGATTTTGTTTAGGCCAGCATTTTTAGGAAACAGCAAACATCTATAATGAGCAATAATTCTGCCCATATGAGCATCTAAAAATATAAGTCAGGCTCTGATCAGGCACTTTTGGAAAGGAATTTAGGCTATTAGTCACAGTTACAGACCAACACACAACCACAGATCAGAGTATGCTGCATTATCTGTAAGCTTGATACTTTCAGCATTTTATTGTTTGGTCTGACACTGACTTCAGTTAGCTGCTTGATTGATGAGATGCATTCGGTTTTACACGAACCAATGTAAGTGATTTTTAGTCAACATTGAGACTGTGGTGGCTGCGTACAGTTTGCATATGGCAATATGAAGAGTACGTGTTGTTTGCTTGTTAAATAAGATAGTGATGATTCAGACTTTTCATACCCAGACCACATCCATGCAACAGAGGCTGCCTGCCCTTCAGCTACGAGCTCCTCGTCTCCTTTGTCTCGCTGCACTGCCTCACGTTCACTATCCTCTGTGTTGGTTTGTGTTGTTTTCTTGCAAGAACGCAAACTGTGGTTCAAATCACCATTAAGGGTGAGATATTCAGCACAGTGACATAAACGACAGAGCATAATATGAAACGATACAAACAACATTTTTTTTATTGTCATATCGCTCAGCTCTAGTGGTGCTAAACTTAAAGATTACTACACTGTGTCTTCAGGTAATGTATATAGACAGGGTTTTTTTGGACCTGAAGTGAAAACAGGTCTTTTTAAGTTCAAAGTGTTCCCAAAATTCATAAGGGTATGTACTGAGCAACAGAATGAACACAAAACAGCTGCAGTTTCTCTTCCTGTTTTCAACATCAGTGTTCCCTGTCCCGCTTTTATACTCATAATCAAATCTGGGTGCTAAAGTCCCAAACCTCTTCAGGCGTTATCTGTTCTTAATGCATTTTGTCTGTGTGCTCATTTTGAAATGATGAATCATGCTCTCTACGGCTTTCATTTCATATTATAAGCACAATGAGCATCTACAACTGCACTGGAAACTTACTTTGATGTTTTAAGCAAAATACAACAATTTCATTATTTTATCTCTTGCCTGGCATCATTCAAAAGTGACATAACATGCTTCTACTTAAACAAAAGACAAGTGGGTGCACCTTCACAGGCTTTATGGCACAGACTGACTTTTTTGACATCCTATTATTGAAATATAAACATACTGTATTGTGGCATGCATATGAATGGTAGTCTGCTTTAATACTCCCTCTTATTCTATTGCATAGTCTTTCCCCTCACATGCACACGCTCACTTCGTATTACTATAAAAAGGTCTTGTAGGCATACTGTAAATTAGATTTCATTCAGCGGTGGAGGCTGAATAGCTGGACTAATATTTCTTTTGATGATCAGAAACGCAGAGGGACCTGATAGGGATTCATGTGTGGTCATATTGTTGGACTAATGCATTGCATTAATTCTACCAATGATCCATGGGGCTCGATATTTCTTTCAAATATGAACATCCTGTTTAATTTCCTATCTTTGACGGTTTTTGATGAGAATGAAACAGAGCAAAGGTGAAAGGTTTGGCCAGATAGCAAACATACAGCATGTGTTAATTCAAGACATATGAAATATAAATATAAGGCATAAATGTGATATATATATAAGATAAATATGAAATGGGTATCTAGAAAGGTGCATTACTGGCTTTCATGTCTTGTGTTTGACATAAATACAGGTACTAAGAAATTTTATAAATGTGCACTTCCAAAGATGTATCATAACAGGTGCATAATGGGCCATCATGAGAGCAGAAGTATCATTTTGATCCATCATAAAAGGTAATATAATAGTATGATGATTTGCCATACAAATGCACATTTCTCACAGTGAACATTTTAGGTCTTCATAACAAGAAGAACACAGGTGTTTCTAATAACATTAACAATGGCTTGATTGCATTACAGTCATGAGTGACGAATAATCCCTGACCGTGAAACCTCCACACAAATCGGACCCACAGTTACTGCTAACCAAGAGGAACGTTCTGTGGTTACCCGCAGTTTAATATAGCTACCAATGCCATGCTGTAAGTGTCCAATTCTATGATTATACACAAACATATATCATTTTGAACTATTATATACATTATGAAATACTATACATACATAATGTGTGTATAAAATAATACACAAGTTGTACATTCTCTAATATTAATGGATGATGCGGGGAGCAAGTACCACTTTCCACAGAATCCATCCAATGGTGTATTTAAAACAAAACTTTAGTCACATGACATATAAATCATATCAATCTCTTTTCTGTTTTAATTATTATAGAATATGACTTTCTGAGTATTAGAATTCAACTAAATTTGCTAGATAACATCTAGCTAATGTTTTAGAGAAAGGGATTCACAAAGCAAAGCTTCAATCTAGCTTTCAATCTATCTCAAAATCAAAAAATCAGTGTTTAAAACTCCTCTTCTGACCTTTCCCCTGCAGCCGTCCCTCAATCTCACGCTACCCCTTTTTCTTTTTCTCATCATAAATTGATTTGGACATCAGGCCTGCAAAGAAACACTTACTTCCAGGACGTGACATTAACTTTTTTGGTCTATAGTTTTCCAAAGTGACTAGCCACAGCATTTTCACAAGCTGCAATCTTGTTGTTGATGAAAAGTAACATTTTAGTTGATTGAAGCTGACTATGGCGTGCTACAGTTTACTTGCAGACCTTGATTTATAACCACTGTAAATGACCAATGTAGACACACAAATCAAGACTACATAAATCAACATTACTGTCATCAAAATCTAATCAAAATCAGAATCCAGCTCTGACAGCGTTATTAGTGAAGCTATTTAGTAAGAAAACATGCAACAATTGATTAAGGTGGAGAAATAAAAGAATAGCTTCTTATTGTATAAAATAAAAGTGGTGCAGGCGTGTAGAAGATAAATTGAAAAATAAAAAGTAAACTGAAAACTCTTGAAAGAAAAAACTTAATTAACACTAGCAGTAAAAAAAATACAAACCAGAGGATCTTGCTATAGAGAGACAATTCATTTTGTTTAAATCAATTCAAATTCATAATTAATTCTAAAAACACAATTGTACAATTGTGGAATGGTGTAGTGCTAGTCCCATACACACGGTTACTTTGTGGCTCGTCTCAAAGGTTATATAACTACTGTTAAGCTCACTGTGCCACACAAAGGCTACACCAGCATTTACTGTCATGCATGTTATGCATCATAACACAATGATATGAGGTCATGAATAAATCCAAACATCCTAAATATCGCTGTGACAACTTTGACTCTTCTGCTACAGACACTTCAGTGATGACTGGACTAGGTGAACATCAAACTAATGAGAATACAGAATGACGTACCTACATTTTGTCATACATGATTTAATGAATGACTTAATGATTTTACTATTCTATGTAAGTATTAAAACACTACAATGGAATATTTTTCTATATGCTTCTCAATTACATTCATTTTTTTGTCTTTACTTTCTTATTCCCTGACCTCTCGTCTGTCATTTCTGTACCAACATTTCTGTTTTGTTGCACGTTCTTATTATCGCCTTTACTTTCCAGCCCATTCACAATGTCATTTACGGGTCATAATCTACAACATAGTTTATGATAGACTGACAGCCTTATCAGTGAAAGCTGGTGTGAAAATCTGAAATAAAACTGTGTAGATAAGCACATCACAGGCAACTCCCAAAGGGGGGAGTGTATACAATGAAAGCAATTTGATGCTAAACATGTGTGATAAGTCCTATGAGGTGTACATCAATAAGGCGTTATTCCGCTTCTATATCTTCCACAGACATACATTAGCAGGCATCTTGATGTCCACCTGTGTCTTTTACGAGAATGATGGACATTGTTACATCTCATGCTCCATTTACTCTAATGCTTACTATTCATCTCCTGCTGGAAACTACTGTGAACTTCCGTAAGAGGTCAAAATGGAAATGTGTACACTTAATGCAAATTCCATTTACTTAGCATTAAACAAATTCAGGTTCTTAATCTCCCACAGACTTGTTAACGATTGTTAAGAAGCTGCCTTTTCCCTGTCGCTTTGTGTGGTTTGAGAAGCTATCAAACATTTCCTGTTAACCTTTGGAGCTTCTTGTTTGGTGCCGGTGATACTTCAAACTCTGCCATATCACATCTACAGTATGCCGCAGTATTGCTGAATGCATTATGGGGTTCATGGTGTGGTGAAATGAAATTCATTTAGCAAATAAAAAACAATGAATTCCGTCTCCCACTGTAACAATGCGAACATGACGGGTGATGAACCGTTCTTGCAAAGCCGAATGACCTTCGGCTACACTGGGATGGAGCCTGACATAACCGTGTATCACCGCCCGTCACAGGCTATTTACATTTGGCCTCACGCTCAAATGCCAGGGAAGCTATGCAACCATAATGGCTTACATTTCACCAGGCCCTGTCATAGGGAATTGCCACATCTGCAAAAGAGGCAATTATTTTTTTCTGTGGTGACTGTTAAGTCGCTTATGCGGATACAGTTTGTCAAACGCACATCCTGTCCCCCTGAGGTGGGGAAAACAAACATGTTACCCTTCTCTCTCATGACACCATTTTAGTTTTACTTAAACAAATGTACTATCTGTTATAGAGAGGAGATAAAGTCGTCTATGAAATGTCTATCACCAGCAACGTCCTTGCTTTTTTCCTGTTGGTGGGGCGGGTGGTGGAATAAGCAGTGAAGGCTGATGTGTCTGTCAGAAATAAAAATCAACACTCAGAGCTAAATGAGAGGGGAAAAAACTTGCAAATTAAATTCACCTGTCAATCCACATCTGTTTGATCCTGTCTTACTGTCAGTCTACATCAAGTTTCCTCAGCATGATGTTACTTGAAGACTATGAAAGAGGTATTCAGACGTGTTCATCCGCCTTCAGCTAGCATAAAAAGATCCTTATTTTGAGAGCAAAATTTGTGACTGCCAACAAATGGTTTTCAGAATTGTATGATAGCTTATTATAAATGTGCACAGTAAAAATTCTTTATTGGCTTACAACTCTTTCCTGACCTCCAGTTGCCCCCTCCCATGTCTTCCCAGCCCCTCAGAATTTGCTGTCTTGCCAAACCTGCTGTCCCATTTGATTCAGGTTTAGGCAGTGAGGTTTACAAAAACAATATAACTCTTTGTATCCCACTTGAATTATTTCATAGTCTCTACGATCATGGTACAGTCACAGTCTCCCTGATAATATAGTGAGAATGACAACAGGCACATAATTTCAGTACACGGGTACCCGAGTTTTGTCGATATAAAGCCAACCACATTGTGAGCAGCAAGATCCCTCCTTGCGGTCTTTGATGGAAGGCCATAAAATATTAATTTCACAACAGCTGTCTGGGGCTCTCTGTTATTTGACATGGGCTGTCATCCTTCTAATAATCTTCCTGGGTTTTGTCTCATTTGTGTGTCCCCATCGAGGTGCCTGTAATCTCCTTCATTATTAATCTCACAGAGCAGAAATGTCATGCCGGCAGCCTCGGCACACTCGGCATCGTTTAATTCTTGTTTACCAGCCTTCCTCTTTCGCCCCAGTGAAGCCGCCTGCTTCTGCAGCATGCTTCCCCCTAAAGAATAGTCTTTTCATTCTGTCAGGAGACGGAGAATTTGCATTGAGATCTATAGTCTTCTCCCTGCCACACGCCCCTCTTATCATTCCCCTAATGGATCACAACAGCCATTGTGCCTCGAATCTGCGTGTGGGCTTGTGTGTGGTGACTATTTGTGTGAAGATACCTTCAGAGCCCCTTGAGGAAATTTCCGAAGCCGATTTTACCCTCTTGTTGCATGTCCCACTTCCTGCTCCCCATTTCTTTTCCAGATCCCCAGACTCCCGCAGCTTTAATGTGACATCATAGGGTTGTGTACCTGGCCGGGACATCCCCCCCACTGGAATAAATGCAGACAGAGCTTGGCTGCATGTCTGTTGTTTTTGTTTGATTTATCTGGATATTGTGGATTGAGGCTGAGAAAATCTGGAGCAGAAGGTGGCTGATGGAGATATAAGGTTTAAACAGGGAATGATACTGTGTGCGGCTGGGTTTAAAAGAAATTTGTAATCGACACTTAAATGTTGACCTGGTTTTCTCAGATCTCACATCTATGGTCAGTTCAGCGACACTAATCAGTATCAACAATTGCTCAAATGACTGTCATGTGTAATGAGAAAGGGGTGAGGAATCCCACAGAAAACTGGCAAACTGACTGTTTCCCTCTGCATTTACAGTGTTTCAGTATCTTTAACCTCATTGTTTTGATTTTGCTTTTTTTTTTTTACATAGTCATTTTGCTACACACTCACATCTCTCACTGACCTTGTTTCCAGGTATAACAGGCAGCTGTTTCTTATTGAAAATTCCAAAACACAAAACACTGTACGCTACCTGACGAGCACCAAACAACAGACAAAGTTAGACACTAGGTACTGAACAAAACAGTAAACAATAAGGCATTTTTGTTACAGAGCCAGATATTTTTCTCACATTTAGTCATGATACCACAAACAGACCTCCAAACGAATGCTACCTCTGTGTCTGCTGGATGTGTACATTGCTAACTGTTTGCGCTATTGACTTTATATTGTGACAATATGTCCATATTGTGTTTACAACTTGTACCACTGCCCTAAGTGGTAGAAAAATAAATACTGCAATAAAACAGTGAATACACTTCCACAATGCAGAATGCATTTCAGTAACGTTCTCTTTCTATTATCTAACGCCACAATACACTATTTTAAAGAAAAGTGCAATGGATGTGGCTCATCACGTCTCCTTCTTTTGAAGATTTTCACTCAGCCTATATAAACTACCATCTACAACAGTTGCAAATACAGATTGAACCCTTTATTCATCTTCTCTATGTGCGCACACACAGATCATCGTGCTTCTCTTGCACAGCCAGGAACATTAGCTCTTATTGACCACAGTTACCTTGTTTCCTCATTTTTCAAAAAATCAGCTACAGAAAAAAAAAACACCGCCACATGCTGCCCATCCAATTACATGCTAGCTGTGGCTGTTTGTTTTTCCAAAATCTGCCTTTGGATGGAAGTATGGCAACACAGCTGGTGGTGGTATGAACATAGATTTAGGATTGAGACAGCAGGACTGACTGGAGGTCCTGGAGGGGATGAAATCTGAGGTTGCGCATGTCTCCGAGAGTACATATGTGTACTATAGAGGCCTTGGCACTTCAGTGGGTCTGTATATTAGCACTCACCAGCTGTTCTTTCTTATATGCCAACTCCTCTTTTGTTTGCTGACAGGCTCATTGGCAGCTGCGTGTGGGATGGGGAAAGGCACCTGTCAGAATTTTACATGGGGCCGGAGTAGCTCCACAAACAACCTCTCAACAGATGGAGAACGCTGGGAAATGCGGCCTGTGTGTATCGAATCTCTTATTTTGAAATGTAGTCTGCACACACAGTGCTGACACGTGGCACATGGATCTGGGAAATTAAGTTTACCCAGCGGGTCAAAGTGATGCAGTGGACATGAGTTGGGGAAAAAAAAAAACAAACAACCAACATCAACAACAACTTTACTGTCTTTTCTCCTTGATGTCAAAACTGACACACTTCTCTTGGCACAACAACTATGTGCCTCTCTTCCTGCATCCCCAAATCTTTGCGATGTGAGTAGGAAAAAAAAATGAAGGAAATAAGGTTTTGCCAAAACGAAATGAAATTATTTGTGTTACAATGAAACAGTACGGTTCAAATTACAGTGAAGAGACTGGAAAAGGAGCCTTCATTTCCTGTATCACACCAAGAAGTGAAGCTAGTGTATTTCAGCTCATGTATTTTCTTAAACCATACTTAGTTCATGTAGTCATGCACAACACATCAGGCGACCAGTAACTGATCAAAACAATCTGCAGTCATGTTTGACGCCTCAATATTTAATTCAAAAACATTAAATTATTCTTGTGTCTACCCTGCAACATGCTGCTGTTGACTGCCTTTGCAGCTACACACTGTGCTCACTGTTTATGCTGCTCACACCTCCTCTCATATACAGCTGTTTGTGGCCGTGTTCATTTCTTCTTGTACTGGCTGCCTCATGTCTCCTCCTGTCTGGTTTCTTATTAACTATACTATCTCAGCATCTCTCCTGCAGTATGTATATTGTACATCTCAGTGATGTGACTGCAGGGCTCTGCTCTGAAACTCTCTGGGGAATTCAATAACTGAATGCTGATTGGACTGATGTTGGGAGCAATATCAATATCAGAGCAATACTAGTGATTCATATTAGGAAATATGGAAAATGTATTATAATTTTGCTTACCATAAGTCAAATGTGCAGATCAGATTTGAAAATTGAATGAACCAAAAATGTTAATTTATGTACTTAATTTGTTAAGTTGTTGAAAAAATATATTAACACATGCCCACAAGTTAATAAAACAGTTTTGAGGCAGAGCTTTAATTTATACAGACCATTTCAAAATTATTTCAACCACTTGTCAATCGTAGAATTTTCCTCATTGCATTAATTAATTTAGCTTATAATTAGCCAGCTATTTTGTTGAATAAATGCATAATTAAATCACGCTCCTGAAAAGGTATAATGGATCGAGATTAGTCAATCAAGCACTACTCCAGGTAAAAAACTCGGGGGAGGAGTTGTTAAGGCATCGCCTGCTGACTAGGCTTGTGATGTAAAGTGCTTCTGTCACCACAAAACAGTAAACAAGGATAATCAGCACTCCTATCAATATGCAGATTTGAGTGATGTTACAGACGCGCTGACAAAGAGCTCACCAACACATCTCACAGAAAAGGTGGGTGAGGCTGTACAAACTTACATTATTTTGAGTCAAAATGAATAATTCTAACAGATTTAAATTCACAATTAATACATTCAACTAGAAAGTTTTTTATGTATGCACACAAACAAAAATCTGTACGGTTTTCATGCTTAGTTTGCACAAAGTGTTTCATAAAGTGTGTAAACCTGTCAGAGTTAATAAAACCTTTAAGCTTTAATATAATGACTTTATGATTTGTAATCTGTGATGACAATGAGAGTAAATGCTTTCTATTCTTACCACTTATATCGTAAATATCTGTAACTTAAGGTGATTTTCTTGGAGGTAGTGGTTACATAAATTCAGCTTTAATACCGCACACTTTTAACGAACACAGGAGCGTTGCGGCTACTGAGAAAATGCAATTCCATTTTTCCATCACTGCATCACAGAAAAACACAGTGCAAAAAACATTTATGTCTCTATTACTGAAGTCCTTTTTTAATATTGAAAAGAATGTGCTTTTATATGTATTTACAACATATTTAAGTGCCATTTCATGTACACCTCATAGTTGACTAAAGGCCTTCAGGCACATTTGGGTTTCTTCGGGTTTCAGCGGATAAATATTCCTTGCATGGAGCACTGATAATGAATCAGTCACAGATACATGCTTGTGGTGTTGTTATTCAGTCTCTGAGAATGATACTATGACGTGGATAGGCCTTCTTACAACACCATTATCTCATTAGCAAGCCTCTGAACCAGGTTTGGTGACGGCAGATGAAAAAGAAATATTAAGACTCCAGTGAAAAGATCTGTCACTATTTTAACTGACTGCAAAACAGCCGAACGATACCCTTTACATGAGGAATAAGCCGGGGGAATAAAGAGACGCTGCAAATAATGAATGTACTGAAATTGTCTGGAATAATGAGCCTTTTGATGGGGGGGGGGGGGGGGTTCGCTATCATTTGTTGTTAGCCGCGGCACCTCAGACACAGACACTAGTCATAGATATCATCATTTCATTCAACCTGTCTATTCATATTCAGAGGACCCAGGAGGCGAAAAGAGCAGGGAACACGTGTGTGAAGTAGAATATGCAGGAGCGCCATTGTCTGCGAGAAGCAAATCTTTTTCTAAATGCATTCTCTGTCAAATTACCTCGATATCAGTATGTAATGAGACAGATAGGCAGCGCAATAACGCTCAGACAATAACCACGGCACATCTGACATTCAGGTAGGTGCGCTTAAGTAAATATGGTAATACGAAGGCTCTGATAATCTGAGACTTGGGCAAGGACAAACTCTCTCTGTCTTGACATCGGTGCCTATTGGAAGAGTCGTGCATCAGGCAGAATGAGCGGAGCGCTGGCCAATAAACTGAGTGGTGATCCTTCGAAAGGAAGCGCTGATGATTCGCACTGCGAGCCTCCGTCCCCGCTAAGCCCAAAGAAATACGAGCAGTTAATGAAAATGAACGGCCGGGTCCGTGCCACTCGATTGCCAGAGCTGCTTTCATCAATACGTCCAATAAGGGAGTCACACCTTCAAGAGGTGCAGAATGGACCCATGATACAGAAACAATGAAAGAGTTTTTATCTCATCTACAGCAATAAAGTCTACTTCTGTCTTCAGACACTGTAAAGCAGTTTATCAAGACCAAGGAAGCACAATGAGTCATATGGGACTGAAGTAAAGCGCTTAAAAATGACATACAGAGTAGGTTGAGTCATAAACTTTCACTTCTTTTTTTTTTCAATCACTATAATTTCCTGCCTCACCTAATTTAGTCTTTAAACTGCAGAAAAGCAATTATGTATAAATTGTTTTTTAATTTATATCCAGTAGCAGACCTTAATAAATATTCATTTGATTAATTTAAGAAAATACTACGTGTCCATTAACCCGCTGGCAAACTATGCTAATCACTTTATTCAGGCTTTGGATCTGCCAAACATTTGCTTGACTGTTAACAACCGGAGGGGTCTGCCAGCAGAGGAGCCCTCTTCCATGGCCTTCTACAGAGATCTTACTTGGGCTGAAACAGAGATTGGATTAGCTCTTTCAAATGGCAAGTTCATTCATGTACTTTAGAATGGAAGCACAATCTAAATGCAAATTGCTGGCTGATTTTGTTGTACCTCTGTCCTTGGGCATTATGAGGTGAACTTAATAGGTTAAAGGTTGTTTTATCGCTGAGGAGGAGTAATTGGAGTTCTACCTGTTGTTCTGACAGGTCGGCCAAGCCAGAGGCAGGCATCTGAACGATCAAGGACCCCCTTCCTATCTGGTCTAAGGGATCACTTGTGTAATCCAGCAATCCGACGAAAGCAGAGCTGCTGTGATGCTCTAAATACCAGGTGTGCAAAATGAACACTTTCATGTTTTGCACAGTTTTTACTGATTTAATTCTTTTTGGGCTTTCACCAAGACATGTTTTAAAGTCTTTAAATGCGCTCACAGCCGTGGACAGCCTTGTCACCATATGCTGTTTAGTGGACATTGTTATATTTTGGATAACTGACATATGCTGTTAGGATTTATAATTGTGGTTTGTCTGGCCTCAAGTAAACACAAATCCTGAACTTTAGCTGTACTAGTGCCATGCTCTGTCCATATACAGGATATACAAACCCTCGTTAGGGTAAAAACTGACAAATTGTCAAAGTGCCTGAATACAGCTACATTTTTCTGTCTGACCAAATGAGAATTCAGCTACCAGGTAAAAGTAGGAAAAGTGGTGACTGAGAGGTTAATTTTACACCAATACTTTCAGTAAGAATATGAACGACAGAAAATTATATTTTATTATTGTATTTTAAAATTCAGATGGCCATTTTGTAAAACGGTTGGTTTTAGCGCTGGAAGCTTTCATAGTTAAACCAGCTTGATAGAGTTTCTAACAAAACAGACTCGACTTAGATAAGCAAACAAGACCAACAGTGAGAAGATTGGCTACCTCTAATAGCTTTCAAAAATTAATCTTAGTAGATGCACCTGTTTCAGCAGCATTCAACAGCGCCATAAACTGCAGCCTGCCATTCGGGGCGAAATGAAAAACTGCTTTGGGGAGTTGCTGAGGACAGAAACTGCTAAATAAATGTTACACTTGGATGAAAGACACAGACGATTTAGTGTGCTGTGTGAAGAGGCTGCACTGGGACTGTGATAGTGAGATGCCCATTTGTCAAAAAGGACTTACTGTCAAAAAGAAAAAGATTGTGATTACTCAATTTCCATGTTTGACCGTCTGTCTGTCAATTATCCAGAGTGTCCTTTCATTTCCTGTCTCGTCTGAGCATGTCTGTTGTTGGTTAAGGTACTTGTCTTGACTCATTCAAGTTAATTACCTTTCCAATCAATATGACGCTTTAACCTTTCGTGACCTCTGTGTTGTTGTTATTCCATTTAACTTAAACTCTGGGGAATATGAACTTATCTGAGGAAGAGGGTAATTACTGTTCTGAAAAAAGAAGAGAATTGATTTCCTCCACTGTGAAAATGCTTTGTCTAATTACTTCACAACAGAGACAAAAGGCTAAATATACAACAAT
>JBAJHX010000081.1:8041045-8054705 GCA_037176925.1 Amniataba percoides | reverse complement strand
AGATAAATGCTGTGGCAAATCCATCATGTGTCGTCGGCTGTCAGACTGCGGGGAAAACAATTAAAGATTCCCCACACAGGTCGAGGTGCTCCAATAGTCAAGCAGCATCTGTGTGGGGGCCTAAGGACGATAGATTCATTAGGAAATGCCAGTGAAAGAGGGATGCAGGCGGGAGACAATTAAATGGCCTACTGTATATGAGGTTGAGGACTCAAGGGCCTGAAAAAATGAAGGAAGAAGATGACTGACATGGACAAACAAAGGAACTGAACAAAGTTTGATCAGTTCACTGCAATTACTAAGCAATTAAAACAACTTGTACAACAACTCTGAAGAGAAAATAATAGATGCTAAAACTGAAGTCACGGAGCTACAGGAGGTCCTGGAGAACTTCAGTAAACAAACCAAAAACATGAGCTAAAGCCAGCTCCAGGTCTTTGGCATGTCTCCCAAAAGTCAACTGTTACTCACACAGACATAACCAGACATTAATTTGCATGAAAACAGACAACACAGGCACATTCTTGGCATTTGGCCAAGCCACAGACAATTTATGGCCACTGATGCTGCTGTCGTGCTGGTGCGGGAAAGTGGATGCCCGTAATAGTCCGTGCAATCACTCTGTTACCATGAATCACATGCTTGGCCCATTAATACTGCTTGTCAGTGGTGTCTACAACGCAATCAAGAAAGTGTCGAGTATTGAATCACAGGGCACATTGTTCAATAACAATACTTGGCATAGCATTGATTTCAACCAACAGTCTTTAAGCCCTCAGGCACCGGGATGCGGCTCATTGATGAGACACTTTATCAGGGGAAAAAAAGGTCAGCTGAAGTGATTGATACCCTCTTTTATGAGTGGTAATACAGATGGTATTACTTGTGCATTTTGAATGCTCAATCTCAATGACATTTGCTCCAACTGGGCCATAAAAAGCCGGTATAAGAGAGAGACTGAGTAATAACGTCCTTATTTTTGTGAGTTTAAATATTATGCATCTATAAAACATACCATGCTATCTCGGATGTGACGGCAGTGGAGGCGAGAGCCCTTGGGGTCACTGTGGAAACTCTTTGAGCTGTTGTTTATAGCCACTGAGTGAGAGGAGGGGAGCTGCCACCCTCAGGAACCCGGGGTATGGATTATTTGTTGAGACATCGATCCACACAGGGTAGCTGTAAGGAGATGTATCATTAATCCGGCTCATCTTCTGTTCTTTGAGGAACACATTCAAACAGCGTGCTTGAAAGGGATTTGAATTGCAGGTTTAGAAAATCACATCCATGAACACCTTGTGTTGTGTGTTGTTTTTTTTTAGCAGGCTGCTAGGCTCTATTGATGGTAATCTCGGACTTACATGTTCCAAACTGAAAAGACATTCATTGTTCCCAGGTTTAGAGAGAAATGGCTCAACAGCTATTAGATAGATTACCCTGAAATTTAGTACAGACGTTTACACTCCCTTCAGGATGAATTATGATAACTTTAGTCATCCTCTGACTTGACATCTGGAACTAACGACATTTACACCAGCTTCCACTGTACTTTGGGTTTAGTAACACATTAGAGTAACATGGTAAACAAGAAAGCATTACACCTGCTAAACATCAGCACCTTAGTGTTGTCATTTTGAGTAGTTTCCTCATGTGACTTTGGAGGGATGCCGGTCTGACAAGGTTCAACTCAAATGATAAAAGAATCTAAATGTATAGTGCCATCTATCAATAAAGTGACAAAATAACATCCCTATTTTCTACAGGCACCACATTCACAATTTAATTTTCTTTACATATGCATCTTTCTCATCTTGTTCTGCTTACAGCGGCAAATTCCCTTCTCAGCATGATACTCAAGGATCCATGCATGGCTAATGCTCAGCGGTAAATTTCACAAATTGTTTTAAACTCTGACATATCAGCACAATTATACCTGTCTCAGCAGTGCTAGCAAATGTATTATTGATCAAAATGTTCACTAGTTAAATGATATCCTGCAGCACAAAGGGTAGGGAGCAGAGAGACAGATGCACGAGGGGAGAACACATTTTCTACCTGGACCATTCAGCTGTGATAAACTTCCCACCGTCCTCTCATCCCTGCTCTGGTTTGTCACTTCGTTCATAATTATGTTTTTATTTGTCTATCATCATCTGAAAATGTTGTTGCATGTTCGCTAACTTAGAATTTTTGCAAACGTTCCCTTGCATGTTCATCACATTAAGTTTGACAGTGTTCACAACTCATTTCCACTCCCTCCAAGTGGTAAGAAAAAGAAAGTTACTGCAGGCTTAAATACAAGCTCTGCAGCCTCTTAGGCTGAACAGCGTGCATGCTTGGTCTGAACACACAAACTTTCAGTGGACATTCCACTAAATTCTCATTTATGAGTGGGAAATGGTGTACGCATTGTTTCTGTGAGTACATATCACTTTTACATCTTGTCCCACATGTAATGGACTCTGCACTCTGAAAAAACGATCCTGTCATGTTGAAACTCTTAAATGTTCTCTGCACATAACTGCGAGGATGTAAGCTCCACACTCTCCTCAGCTAAAGGGGATGCTGATGACTTTGCACTGCCTAATATTGCATAATCCTTACTTTGTGGCCCTTTTTACTCTGTGTTGGGCCATTTGCTTCCAACTGTTTTAATTTATGCCTGGGCTTTAAATCGCTATTGAACATTACGGAGGCCAAGTGGTCCAAGCAATAACATGAATAATCCATTGGCAGTTCCTGTTAGACCGAAAGCGAACAAGACCTCAATCACAGTTATGCTCAGGAGGAGTGAAACCAGGCAGTAGCAGCATTAGCCTTTCCTGATAAAAATTACATTTGCTTTGCATATTGAAGTTGTAAACATCTATCTTATAAGGGTTTTTACTTGTTCAATAGTATAACTGAGAATGTCTTGGCAAATGTACAATCACTTCATGGGAGAAATAAACAGACCTCTAATGTTTTTTGTGTAGCCTTTTTTTTTTTTACATGCAATTGCTTAACCCCTTTAAGAAAACAGCATAAGTGGGAGTAGAAAAAGTTCCACCATTGTGGAGGTTCTTTATTAAAAATATAATAACTTACATCTTTTCCTTATAGCCTGTAGCATATGTTCCAACCCTGAGTAGGAGTAATGTACCAGTACAACTTAACTATTCCCGATGAAATCAATAGTCCTAAACTGTTATTGCTCATTAGCTTACAATGCAACATGAACATTACTTGCCTAATATGGAGATCCCTCAGTATCAGTGCTGTCCTGGGTCTCTACTGGCTTCACAACATAAACCTAACTTTTAAATGTAAAGCTTGGGAGGGTATAATTCTTTCTTAAAAAACAGAAAACATTTTCCCCACTCACTGCACCCTTTGTAAAAGCTGCAAGAAAAATGGATATATCTAACAGCGTCTTAGAATAGAAAGCATTTTAAATTCATCATGCAGATGCATTGCTTATTCCAGGCACGTCCGTCAATCTGCCTGTGAAATGAAGAGCCAGAGGCTACTGACCCAGACACATCAGCTCCTTTTTGGCCATCCAACAACACTTTCTGAAGTCTTCACACTTGCACATTCATCTCCTATTTTCCTGCTTCAGTCTCCCTTCTAGGACGTAGCTCCCGCTCAGTCTTTGTGTGGAGTGAGTGGGCAACAAGCAGAGTTTATGCAAAGTGGTTAAGACTTCACAAGAATGTGAAATAAAATGTAACAAACTGAAGACAGCACATTCAAAAGGAAACCTTAAGGACTTTCAGTCAAATAACTTAATTAAACCTAAATTAATTTGTCTCGCTGCAAACATTTGATTGTTGTTACTCATTTTTCTTCGTAACAATGCGTACATTTGCTGATCAAAATGCCGTATATTTACTTTCAAGGCCTCCAAAGGAATTTCCAAAACATATTGCATACTTACGAGCTGTGCCATATTTAAAAAGCTCAGACTTTTTCCCAATTCAACCTTATTGAAGTGTATGAGAAACCACATATTGAATCAAAGGCACCATTAGAAATTCTTTGTGATAAAATATTTATTTCCCATTGATTTGATATACATTTGAACATTTGTCTGCGCTGGCTATCTTTAAAATAACAGATATGTTTTTGTAATGTTACAATGCTCAGTTTTCTCAAATCAATAGTGCAAATTTCCTGATACTTGCTGCCTTGAAACAAACTTTCTTTCTTTGACACTGATATTGATAAACTTACTGTAGTAACTACACTGCTGATGCGGTGTACACACAATAATACTTGGAAAACGTCCATGTCACAGTAAATGAAATGATCGTATCACAGTTAAGGTGGACACCAAAACGGCTTCTTGTCACATATATGCAACGAATAAATACTGATCAGATTCTATATAATATTTAAAGTATTCTTGATGAGCATTTGTTTGGATTAATAACATAAAAAAAAATCAAATTCCTAGCAAGTACCTGAAATAACAACAACCCTTTTCCATGATATACTGCAGTGACAAAAACACTAGTACAAAGATGGTATATAAAAATTATATTAACACAACTCTATTAAAACAACTCTCGATAAGAGCAGCGTATTCAACTACGCTGCTAAATTTCTGTTTCCCCAAAGACCAAAACAATTGTACAAAGTGATTGTAGGTTCTTTCTCAAAACAAACAAAAAAAAATCATAAAAACCTGATTGTCTGGACTACATTAAGAGTCCTTCTCCTCAGCTATGAAATTTAAAATCTCTGCAGGGCAAAGTGGATTCAGTGCATGTTCTACGATGGTGAGAAAGCATTTAGACCCGACTGTGTGTCCACTGGACAGAAGCGTTCAAACATTGGCTGCACTCAAAAATAATAATAAAATAAAACCTGCTCCACAGATTGTCATTCCTCACTGATGTGCAGTTTGTGAAGAGATGACGCTTCAGTGTTGACCTGAGGCCTTTTGTTATCCAGCTCATTGTCTCCACAGGAGTGCTTAAATCAGAGTCTCTGCTTCCAGAGAGAAATTAGACGTTAATCACGGAATGATCTGAGGAGTGCTTTTCTGATCATCTCCGTGTGACATCTTGTTGAGCAGACATGATGCTCTGTCGTAACTTCTTCGTAAACAGGTGACTGGCTCTCCCACAGTACGTATTCATGGTGGTCTGCAGCGTCTCCTCCAGCGGCCTGAGCAGCGAGGTCTCCATGTTCTCACCGAACCGGTGCTGTGGCGAAGAGAGCTTGTGTTTAGATATTTTCTGATTTCACAGGAAAATACCAGATTTCTGCATGGCAGCCTTGCGTTTCCTGCTTTAATTGCAGCTCTTGTCCTGCTCCTAGCATGACTCGAGAAAGAGAAAGAAACACCCAGCAGAGGTGTGTTTTTACACCTGTTGCCTCCTGTGACAGCGGCGAGGCGACAATGAGAACTGCATTCAAATTACACGAATTATGTGCAACATTTATCACTGTCAGTTCCAAACAATAACGTTCTGCATTTGATGAGTATCTGTCAATTCAGAGCGTGTTTTAAACGGGTCCGGTAAGACGTGGCAGCACCGGTGAAAGGTAAAGCTGCACCAAGTGAAGAGCTGAGATAAAACTTGCAGATCTTCAGCCAGTTAATATTAGCAGCCCGGGCTTCTGTCATGGACAGTATGTAAATAAGGCACGTCCGATATGCAATGCAGACCTTTTGTATTTGTTTTTATTGACGTACTCCGTTCTTTTACTGCTCTAGTAAATAAGAAGAAATCACTATTTTACTGCATCTCATTTGACTTCAGTTTGGCCAAGCATTAGCTTTCTCAAAGCACACTTTCTTTATTATCTTTCATATACTGCAGCAGGCAATAAAGCACCATTAACAGCCTCCTATTGATTTTTATGTGGATGCTGCTGGTGCGTTGTCCACACGGCCATCATGATGTCTCAAACTAGCATCAGCACTAAAAATTTTACAACTCTTCTGTGGGCTTGGCTGGGTAATGGTAGTGCCCTTTATTGCGAGCTCCTCTGCTGGCTGCGAGAGCCTGCCTTGGGAGCTCGGCTGACTAAGGAGCTCTTGGTGGGATGGAAATGAGAGTTTCCTCCAGAATTGCCAGCTCCAGGCTTTAGGATGCTGTCCCCAATGGACTGAGTGGGAACAAAGTGGGAGGGGGGCCTGAGGAGTTGGAGCTACAGGAAACTGATAAAAGCTTCAATGAAATACAGCTTTTAACAACAAAAGGATCTTCAGTTAGTACAGGCTCTTTTCTAATAAGCTAATTGTGCTACAAAGACCTGTATCTCATATGTATTTACTTACTGCACACAGTATTATGCTTGCTAATAACAAACCGCAGCACTCCTCCACCTCCTAAAATCAGGTGGAGTGTGGTACGTGCTGTCTTGGCTGCAGTATGCGTGTTTGTGCTGTCTGAGAGACTGATGGAAGCATGAGGGCCGAGTGCCCCGTAATGAAGCCTGCTCGTTTACCTAATGGCTGAGAACATTGCCCGCACTGATAGTGGCCAGGCTGAGCCCTGTGGCGGTAATGGATGGAGACCAGCTAATGAAGCTTCCCTTGCTCCCCTGACTGCTGCCTGCATGTTGACCGGTGTGCTGAAATCAACAAGAGCAGATCGAAGGCGAGCCGCCAGCGCAGTAGCGAGAGAGCTCTACGGCTGGCTTGCTTGCCGATGACTGATGCGCGGTGGACTTTTAAGCCCAAGAAGCCGAAAAGTAAACTTGACAGATGTCATACTTTTTAAATCCGAGTTCTGTCTTCATTTTCAAGTACCCGCGGTGCTCTGGCAGTGCTCTGCGGGGTGTCGTACCAACTTAAGGATGCTACAATTGTGGAAATGTTTAGATTTTACAGAGGGCATAAAGAGACAGCCAGACCTCAGCAGCTGTTCAAACAAAGTGAAATCATGCCTATGCACAGACCCAAGAGGAGGCTATTAAGGGGGTAGCGATTTTATACTTTCCTTATTGTCAACTAACACAATGAAAAGACCAAAACCAACAAAGCATTGCTCCCACTAACAAGTATTGTCTGTGTGTCCTATTTCTGATTTCACTGTGCCACAGTCCTCCATTATTGTCACATCAATGAGCAACACTGTAAATATGAACTAAAGCCCCTAAATGGCAGCAGAAAACAGCTCCCAAAAATACACAATTTACTGCTGCTGGAGTAATGTTTGCAAAAAGATTTATGATTTCAGTAAGAAATCAACTCTGAGGATGGAGAAGTTAAAAGGTATTGAGAGAGCAGAAGATAGTTGGTTTCTGTCTTTTCGTAGGGTTTGTGGACAATAATAAAAAAGAGCCTTGTCCTTTAAGTAAGCATGTAATGTTTTCTTGTAATTATAACACTGTTAAATTGGAAAGCAGTCGTAATCAGTAGTGAACCTGGACAGAAAGAAAATTATTCTTTTCAACTGACTCTTGGTCATGGAGGCATTGACTCTGATAAAAGTAAGCTGAAGTTAGCCTGCCAATAATGATACCGATAGTTTCACACTCTACAATTAGTAACATTCTCGCAGAAAGGTTGGAATGAACGTTTTAAATTATAAAGGTGCATCAACTCAAGCAGAGTGGGGCTGATTTGTCTGGTTGGGGGAGCTAAGACAGGATGACAGAAATGTTTAGCAGGCTATTGATTAAGCACTGGTGGACGGAAGCATCCATAAGAGAAAAGCAATGGCCTGGAGTGCCTATTGATAAAGTAATGACTGGTAAATGTTTCCCCAAATAGTCTGGTCTACCTACACAACTGAAGTCTAACGAGTCAGAGGCACCAGAAAGTGAAACAATGACTCCTCACAAGAATAAACAAAACGTTTCAAACATTACATCAGCTTAAATTAAGTCTTCTGTCTCTGGAATACTCTTAAAAACACATAAATATTCTCAATATTACTCAAACATTTTTGTCGTTTCTACCTTTTGGATGGCCTCGTACACAGCCCGAAACGCTGGCTGCTTGTCATCATGGTAAACTCCCCTGTTACCATGGAGAATGAAGACACCTTCTTGTTCAGCCTGTTGACAGTTGCTGCCATAGATACAATGGTCTGGACGGTAGTTCCACTGGCATGGGAACATATAAAGGCTTTCTGCAACACAGAGAGAGGGATATGATTGGGTTGATAAGGATTATGAATCACTGGATTCATTAAATAAAATACAAACTATTAAATACTTGTTTATTTGATGGTAATAATCAAAAACAACAACTTTTTTTTTAACGAAAGCATTGTTTCTGTTACATATAACTAAACATTCTTGCTCAAAATGATGCTGTGAATGTGGTTGCACAAACCTGGGTTGTGGTGAAATATGATATTAAGAAGGTCCTGGTCACCCCAGGTGATATTGAGTTTATACTTCTGGAGAAGGGGCATTAGAATTTCCTCCCACCTCAGTGCAACAGTTGTCATGTCGTTCTAGAAGGAAAAATACAGCAATCAAGGGAGCACTCCATCATTTTGCATCAGGAAACTAAAAACCTGCAATTCTGGAAAATGAATCCCTCTGTCAACACTTCACATCAACTCAAAGAAATAGTTTTGTCTCTCGGTGGAGTTGGCTCATTGTGAGGGTTTCGAAAGGTAACACAAGAGTGACCTCAGCTGGTCGATCTTGGTGGTGCAGCTACTCCTGAATCCTCCTCCAATATTCTCAACTCATTTTCAATGTCTCAATTTCATACATAAAGATGGTTCAATCATTAAATTAAGGTAGAAGTGTTGATCATTGATATGAAATCATATTCTTTGATAGATCAGAATTATTCTTCATGACAAATATACAGTATTGTTTACTGACACAAATCTGAAAAAAAAAAAAATCACATCTGGACATGATACACAAGAAAATCTACCTGCACATTACCTTAAAAAATTTCTCCCTGAGGCGCGTCATGTTCATGAGCATGACCCCTGAGTTGATACCCGTCTTGCCATAGTAAGGGTGGCGAGCAAAACGGTTGTACCAGCCAATGCGGGGCTCCTCATGCTCTGGAGCCATGGCAGCTAAGTGGCTCGAATTGAACTGAGAGAGTAGAGCCCAGATGTCCTCTACAGGCTGCAGGAAAAGGATATCTGTGTCCACATAGAGCAGTGAATCCACTTCCTTTAGGATCAACTGGAAACCAGATCACAAAAAAACCCATGAGCATGTTTTGCAGAGGAATAATTGCATACATGTTAAATGCAAGAAGGATGATTGTTGACCCACAGGCAGAAAGAGCCTCTGAGAGGCACAAGGTTTGAAGAGCTTCTTCCACTCCTTTGCATTCTCCTTGGGAAAAGTGATGGGGTAAAGGGTGAAGTTGAACTTGGTCTGAACTGTCCTCAGCCACAAGTCCAGCTTTAAGAGAAGCACAAACAGACTGTATCTCAAATATCCACAGGTAGGATTTACTTACATTAAACAAGCTTTGGGGCCAAAAGGTGACAGATGTAGGAGAAGAAAACTTTCCTGTACAAAGTTTGCTTGCACAATTTGTGCAATGGTTGCATTGCTATCTTAATGTGATTCTGCACACACGAGTTGAGATTATATAAAGAATCATTTTGGCTATTAATAAACTGTGTACAACCAGGAAATAAATACACAAGTACATGAGACTTACAGACTTCTTGAAGCTGTCGTGTAGCTCATCCTCAGCAAAGATGTAAAAGTGCAGAGGCTTTTTGCTGAGGAGAACAGCGGACTTCAACATGGTGAGAGTCTCCTCTAGCCTGGGGCCACAGGCCACCACAGCCAGGTGACTTCTCTCATCGCTACGTTCCTTGACTTCAGAGCCTGACCTCTCTCTAAGAGTCAAGACAAAATGAAACAAATCAATAATCAACCCCAGTGTTTATTCTTATAACAGCATGAATGCACTGACAAGTGCAGGAGAGACGACAAAGGAATGAAGCAGGTTCAGCTGGTACGCAGCCCTGTAGGGTTGAAACCGTCAGGATTAATGAAAGCATGTCAAACAGGACTATGACTCTACGCTGCCTCTGAACACTCCTCGCAAACTGCTACATCAAAGTGTCATATATTTGAAAGAACACTTTGCCAGTTTCCTGTAATATTTCTGTGTATATAACATAGTACAGAAACCATTTGTACAATGTTCAAGTTATCCCTCAAATTTACATCTCATGATGACTCAACATAGCACCAAGACATGTAATGTCATTCTCTCTGCCAACACTTTGACACTGAAACAAGATAAAGATTCAAGGATTAGAGATGATAAAAAAGACTACTGATAAGAGACTGGCATGGTTTTTCCTGTCAAAGCAAATCTGTGACAAGAAAAACATAGACTTAAATTTAATGTGTAATGCAGAGGAAAGTATTTTTAAACAAAATCCTCATAATACTTGTGCGATGGTTTTACACTTAAAACACCAAGACACCTGAGACATGCTGCTACTATTACATTTCAAGAGTAATCACTGCGACCAGAGCAATAAGACTAGCATCTACTGTGACCTATGGACCTGGAAAACAGGTGAAAGTTGTAGACTGAAGTCCATTGATTATTGAAAGAACATTATATTTATATATACCATACCTAAGAGATGAATCCAATAAGCAGTTCAATCCACAAACATCAGCAGGCAGTCTCCAATATGGATTCCAGTAAGAAACTGACTTACACCTGACAGAATAAAGACATGACCTTTTTGGATCCTCACTGTTAAATTTTTATTGGGAAGAAAAGATTCTGAAGTCATGAAGTGCCTCCTAGTACAGTTAGCTCTTTAACAGGTGATGGCCCTCTCAATCCAACCAAAGGCTAATGAGGAATTAGTCAGCAGCGACATTAAAGGTTAATGAATTATCTAACCATAGCAGCCAACACATTTGTACAAGATGGTTTAAAAACACATAATGTGCCTTGGGTGCAAAACAAGACAACTTTAACGACGAATATATCTTTGACATCGTAAATCAACCCGGAAGAAAACATAAACATCGATTTAACTTATGTGCAACGTTAGCTTGTTAGCATTAGCTGTAGCAAATCAACCATTAATTACATTATCACTATTATTTGATAGCAAATGCAATGGTGTCGAGAACTAACTACTTGTTGAGTTACTAGTGTAGTAAAATGAATTAAAGCTGGGTGATACATTAGCCTGCTAAGCTGCTAACCTGTCAAGCCCATCCCTCCGGTGTGCGAGGCCTGTCAGTCCAGGGCTTTTCCTGACCCGTCGCCCGGAGTCACGAACGCGAACGTCGGATGTCCGCAGCACTTTCAGGCCCCATTTGTCTCCGTCCTCCAAGGTGGAGGCGAGTTGACTGAACACATACAGCAGCGAGAAGAAGGTGAAGAGCATGCACAGGAGAAATGCGTGAAGGTAGCATCGCATTTTGCGTTTGAAGTCTTTGAGGCGCTATCGGGACATTTTCGCTGATCTTGGCCACCACCTGATGCTGATGTGAGCTGATCTTTCACATCAATCAACTCTGAAGGTACTGCCAAAGGGCACAGTTGGTGTTTACAGTCTGCAGCCCCACCCACCTCTGTCACACACGCGTGGCTTTTATTAACTATCTGTCAGCAGTGAGTGTAAACTATAACCTGCGATTCAAACTTTAATGCATAACTACTATAAAAACACTCCTTTTAATGCAGTTGTGTAAGAATCACTCAGGTCCTAAATCACTGAATGCACCAACAATGTAAAGATATCCTGCTACAAAAAAAAAAAAAAAAAAAAAAAAAAAGACTTCCTTTACAGGAAGATAAAGCTTAAGTTTCAGAAGTAAAAACATCATTAGATTATAATTACAGACGTGATCAGCATTTCAATATCATGGGTATTGAACTGTTTGATTTTTAACAATGCATGGAATCTATGTGTGATCACTTGGATACTGTCAAATAAAAATGTAGAGGAGGAAAATGTACAATACTATACTTTGAAATACAGTGTAGGTGGATATACGTTGAGTACATCAGAGATATGTAAAGTACTTTCCACCAGTACTTTCAGGATGAGGAACCTGGTGAAGGCTGATAACACTGAACACATACACACTGAGGTAAGGTTCAGGTGAATTTCAAAATACAGTTCAGCACACTACAATTTATTATTAGAGAAAAATACTTTGTTCTGAGAGAGCAAGTTTGGAGAAATCCATGCCTTACAAAGAGTTCAACAATAAAAAGATAAACAAAAACATATCCAAGAATCTACAACTTATTTTATTTAACATTACTTTACAATATAAACCATTCTATAGATTAAATCATGCTTAACTCTACCAAGTGAAGGAGAAGCATACTTTGAATAATTATTCAATATTTTTACTCAAATGTTAGACAGTAAAACAATTCATGGCATCCAATGACATAAAATGAGAGCTGGAGAAGGCCAGTAACCAACAGTGTTATGATTTACTGATAAAGTGGAAATAATGCTAAAAACAATGTTATCACAAACAAAGGATGCCATTAAGTGCAAAAAATGATAACACAATTCAAGAATAAACTACAATTCTGAGATGACTTCATATTTTCTTTCGTAATGCGTTTATTCTGTGCAGCGATGACCCAACGATGTGATGCTGATGTAACACTGAGGTGTTAAAACCACAACACCTGCTGCAGTTCCACTGACGTTGAAGATTCAGCCATAATGTTTCTTTTTCGGTTCATTGTGATTGATCTTGCTGCGACAGTTCTTTGAATTGAGTGTATAGCACACGTCCTGACTCCTGAAAGCTTTATCGTTGTGGGAAGGCAGTGAAGGGTACAACCCCGAATAGAAATGAATGCTAACATATTGGCTTTAATAGTAGTATTTTTTTTTTTTTAAAAAAGAGAAAGAAAAAACGTGCATGTTGAAGTTTAATCTCTGGTTGAGGCTGTTGAGAGTGCAGAAGAATGGGTTGTGTGGACTGAAAGTGTGAAGGTTAGTGAGTTTCTCCGTTAACGGACGAGCCCTCCCCGTGGGGCGAAGAGCACCTGGAGACCCCCCGTTCAGTGTTATCAGAGCTTGAGCCGCTTTGACTGTGTTGGTCTGCCGAGGCAGCACTGGTTGAGGTGGACATGGGTTTGGCTTTCTCCTTAAAGTCTGTGATTATTACAGTCAAGTCTCCAACTGTGACCTCTAGATGCTGGGCGCTGCTCCTGTCTATGTTTTTTAACCTTGGCCTGGTGAAGAGACAAGCAAACAGAAAGAGGATTCAAAACTGCTTGAAGATACTAAATATAACATGTAATATATGTGAGATATGATAAACTACTTTTGTGTTTTCTTTGAAAACAAAATAATTACCTCATCTTTTTATGGCTTTTCTTTTTCAGTGTTGGTTCTTTATCACTTTTGTCTTTCTCTGATTTTTCTTTCTTCTCCTTTTTGATGTGTGTGGGTGGTGCGAACTGCTGATTTACTTGCTGGGCAACCAGCTGAGAAACAGGCCGTGGTTTTCTGAAAGAGACAAAAAAAGAGAGCCATTGGCCTTACATTTACATTTATATCACTGAAGCTGTAAGTGGGGCGAGCGTGTGGCTTGCACTGCTGAGCTGTGTAACCATTTAATATGACCACGAAGAGCACGGCACATACAACAGTTAGTTAAAATTATATTTCTGACTGAATTCTGAATCTCCCAAACTTCCTAAAACTTTGACAAAAAGTTAAAAGAGAGATTTATACATTTTAAATATCTATTAGAAGAC
>JBAJHX010000081.1:8013236-8036775 GCA_037176925.1 Amniataba percoides | reverse complement strand
TTGATAAGGTAGTTACTCCAGACCCACACTCCATTTCAGAAGGTGGCGGTAATGCACACCATTCGTTGCTTGCCAACCGCCAATAAAAAAAGAAGAAGAAGAAGAGCAGACCGGAAAAATGTGTTTGTGTCACTTTCACATGCACTTGATATAAAAGTGTGTGTAAATTGGATTAAATTGCAGGTTGAGTGGGCTTTGGCGTTTGGACAACATGTGAAAAATCGCTCCGAGTGTCCTGGGAGAATTCAGGTACTTTTCTGGTGAGCGTTTCTTACGTTTTCCTCTGTGGTAGCTAGGTTTGCTAACTGTGCTAAAAACAACACTGATATCCCTGTGAAATCGTCCTACTCAACACAAACACAGCTATTGTCTCATGAAACACGGGCTCTTTTACAGTGTTTTTATTGTCACTCACACAGTGTGCACATCGCTCTTCATACACTGATATTTCCAGAATCAGTGTGCCCAAATGTAGTGCTCTGATTTTCAATCAATCGGCTATTACAGAGAGAGGTTGTAAATATATCATGTCAGGAGGATGTGAATGGTCGTTTTTCCTTTCAGGGTGGTGTGTAAATTGGACTAAAAGTAAACTAAAGTGAGATCAGAGTTCAAGTCTGTGTGTGTGTGTGTGTGTCAGAAGGCTCATTTTTCTATGTGTTTTGATATCTGTTCAATCTATGTCTATATCATTGTCCTTCTTATAGATTCATCATTCTCTACTGAGACAACTTGAGCAGACCCGACAGTAAACCAACAACACCACGTGTTCAAAAGTAAGTGAAAACAACAGGATTTTTTATAATCAGCAAGCATGACAATGTAATTAGTAATTAGTAATGCAGAGTTTAACCTGTAACTGAACTGTTTTTGGCTGCAGTGCTGTATTGCCATGATTGATTGGTCCCTGTGAGCTTTTACAACATTGTACTGCTTTGGCCTGTGAACACTATTCAACACCTGAGATGACAGTGGTGGGGAAGATGGATTCATTATCGTCTGTCTCTGCAGCCTCGTGCTCCTTCATTGTTATTTCTTCTAGTTTAATGAAATATGATTTTCCCATTTCATTGTAGCCTAAATCTCTGGAGACCTGTTTTTAGTAAGTTTCAGTTGGGAAAACTTTCATTGATAATTACTTTGGCTATGCAGGTGGAAGCTTGAGCAGTCAGGTTACTGTACAGATTTTTTTTGATGACACAAGTGATAAAAAAAAAATTATTAACAGAATAAAGAAAATAAAAAAAGACATTAAAAACAATCCAGAAGGAAACCTGAATCTCTTATTTAAGCAAATGAAAACAATGACTGTTACTTATTAGAAGTTAAACAAAATAAGCATCTATTCAGTTCTGTTTTTGTTCATATCAAGTTTTTTTTAAAAAAAAACTTAAAGCTTTTTTCCATGTTCTACACAATATAAATGTTACTTTGTTTCATAATCTGGTCAACACGCTCCTTTTATTTCCTGTAGTGGCATATCCACATGGTCGAAGATCGATTCGAGAGGCATATGAAGACCATTTTTTACCAATGGAGACAAGAGAGGTGAGGGAATGTGTTGTCTTGCATGGATTATATTAGTTTGGTAATGTCCCCTTAGGTAATGAGTATGAAGAACTTGTTAGTTAATAGTTATCATGTTCATGCGCTATAACAACAGCAAACATGATCAGAGATGGCTGCACAGAAAACAAGCCCGTGGAGCAACAACGAGGTGCAGACATTTCTTTGTCTAGTGGCCTCTGTAGTTGTTTCGTGTTTGTCTTGCACAACAAAAGATGTCGCTGGAGTTTCGGACCACCTTGCTATGACGACTCCACCCACGCTGAGGTGGTACTGTATTGTAATGAAAAACAACCGAAACTGAGTTGAGTCGAGTAGGTGCTAGTGGAAAAGGGCCATTAGTCTGCTATACTATGTTCTAAGCCAAAGATTTGTACCATCAGGTATTTTTATTTAAACAGAGCAATATTGAATGATTGAGATGATACAGAAACATTACTTGTTGCATCATAGTTTAATTTTGGACAATGTCAATGTTAATTGTCATGACATGAATAGTTAACTTCAAGGTTTAAAATGTGGGAACGTCCAAACAGTCTGCCTATATATTTAATTTAGTGGAAAATTCAGCTATTTTTAAACAGTTTTTATTTGTTACTCTGGGAGATCCCATAACTCCACTAAATGCTGGAGCAATTTGAACCTCATGTTATTTACTATGTCCAATTATTCTTAATACATATTTTTTCTAAGGATAATAAATTGAACTATAAAATATGATGTTGTGTCATTTCAGGTGACAGTCCATCGAGTTGTCAATATCGTTGAAAGGAGGAGTCCTGGGCCTCGGCAAGTGATCGACTATGACAGAGGCCATCACGATGACCAGTGGTATGGTGGTCGTCGAATTTACCATGATGCAAGAGACTATCATGGTGAAAGCAGTTACCCACCCAGTGATCGTTACTTTGATGAAAACCCCAACTACGGCAGTTTTCGCAGAATTTCCCCACCTCCACGAAATGTAAGACAAGCTTGGTATAATTGAAATGTGTTTTGTGTTACAGGTTTAAAAACAAGTAACCAGATCAGAGTGTGTTTGACAGACTGTTCACATGCTTAATAGTCTGATTATTTTAGTTGATCAAATAGAAACATAAAAAATGGCATAGCACTTGTATGACTCCAGCCTGATTTTGTTAAGAAGAAACACCAGAACGGCCCATTGCATTAGTTGAATAAGGAGCTAGCAGACCTATTCATAGTTCCCAACAAAGTAATCAACAATGAGTTATCCTCAATGTCAGAATTTTCCAGTTAAAAGTTGCCTGTGGAGTTTTCTTAAAAACAAAGTTATGCTTAGAGTTAGTTTTACTAACACTCCTATCTCAGAACTCTAATAAATATGGGTAATGTAAAACATGTAAAACAATTACAAAGTGTATCTCAGCGTATCGTGGTGCATTATCACCACCTGTTGATCAGTAAAAAGTGTGAAACCGTGACAGGAATGTCTGTCACATCATTCGCAAAACAAAGACCCACTAGCATTAAACATCTTCATTGGTTGTCAGAAATCAAAACTTGTTTGTTGTAAATGCTACTTTGTTTTCAGGAGGACCTTTACCACAAACAGTGTTACAGCAGAGACGATTTGAGGCATCAGTTAGGCTCAAGGTAATATAAATTGGTTCTTCTATTAATTTATAATATTATTTGTATTTTTGTTTGTCTTGTATCAGATTTTCATTTGCGTCGATGGATTTCTTATGTAATGCATCAAATCGGCCACTAGGTGGAGGCAGAGTTCAGTCTTTTGAAAGATGAGCATCATTAGCTCGATGGAAATCCAGAGACCCATGTGTGGCTTTCTTTGCACATAGAGATGTGAGGAAAATGTATTCCTCTTTAATTTTTTACTCCTACATTACACACAGTAGTAAAGAATATAACATCTATGATCACAGATTGCTGCTTTGGTAAATGCCTTGGCAGAAACTTAAGAGAATATGTTTAGGAAGCATTTTAACTGTGACAACAATCTGCTTAAGGTGCGTTCAGGAGCTGAACTGCACACAGAGCAGTTATAACTCCTGCATTCACAGACAGACAGTCCTCTCGCCTTGTCCACTTCAACATACCAACTGTTTACGGGCCCAGGCTCCACTTTCCAGGAGTCATACTGGGCTACAGAGGGGGACAAAGGGCAGTAGTGTCTACTCACACAGCCACGCAACCCCACCCCTTACCCCACCCTGAGAGGAAAAACAGCTGGACCACTCCCTCCAGAGCAGAGTGTGTGTTGATCACTTCAGGTCCTTTCTGTGATATTCTCGAGTTCCAAATCAGCCTAAATCTATCTGTCATGGTAATACTGCATAACAAGTTATGTGCATATTTGTCCATTTTTTTTAAGTGTACGGGGACATTCTTACTGTTAAAAAGCATTATACTCACATAAACTGCTATTTTGTCATTTGTGAATAATTGATTGTATCCTTTGGTAACATTCTGAATCAGCAATCACTCAAATGTTTATAACACAGCTTAACACAGTAAAAGCTTAAATTTGTTACTGCTTTGGTTTTTGGATGCTCAACCTGGATCACCAACTCCAGTTTATCATAATGCTCTGGGTGACATGAAAAAAAAACATTTAGTTAAAATTGAAAAAAAAAATCTCCCAAGAGCCCAAGAGTGTGAGCCCAAGAAAGGCTCACACTCATGGTGACTCATGGCTTGAGTGGCCATGTACGTAGCTACGCTGTAACCCCTTACCGTACAACTATAAATCCAGCTTAAGGGGTGTGGGGCATAAATGTAATGAAGTTCTGCAGTGGCGTCTTGGTGACACACACTTGAATCACTTTCCCCATTTGCTTGTGGAGGTTTTACTCACAGATCATGAAACGAGTTAACTCCCTGATGTGCAGCTCCCACGTTTTCACTGTTGAAAACTACTATGGTGCAAATGAAGTTTGGTCTTGTTTTTATCTCTTAGGACCAATGATTATTTTAGTCTCAATGAATCACCAAGTTATTGCATTATTTTGGTCATTTGTTAGTGTACTGACTGTCAGTATCAGGAATATAGTGGATATAGTATTTCTATGCCTCTGCAGTAAAGCAAAACCCTTTAGTCTCTCATCATTAGAGTTTTTGGTTTTTCCAAAATAAAGTACACAACTGTTTTTTTTCCAGTCCACAGCCTTTTGATGGTAGTTGTGTACCACATGGATGGCAATTCAGTGTTTGGCAAATGGCAGACCGAGTATTGGCTACTTCAAACAGACCAGGAGTCGTAAAAGTTTGAAGCCTTGTTAGACCTGCTCTTTGTTTGAGATGTGGCTTGAGTTCAGGCAGAGGTCATGACAAACCAGGTGCCTTTTGGGTTCATTTGTACCTCCAGACCTAAAGATTGTTGTTCGGCCACAAGCCTCGAGTCCGTTTATAAAAACAAGGTGCAGGGAACGAGAAAGTTTCGATTCTTGTGCGAGGCCTTTGACATGTTAGAGAAATGATCTGAAGTCGGTCATTACATTACATGGGTGAATAACAGGTTAGGTGACAGAGCTTTGTCACTTCAGGTCCACATTTAGGCTTATTCGTAGCTCGACCTTCAATTGAAGACAGCATAGTGAAAGAAGACCGAACTGTCAGCCAACTGTTGCTGGTGCCAAAGTGGAAGATTGCTTCATTTCCACAAATTGATCAGCGTGCCACAGAGCCCCACTGAGTCTGGATTTAAGTATTTGTGGCTTTGTCTTCAATTTATTCAGTTTCCATTACCCATCCGAGGGCCTCCAATGACAAAAAACCCACCCTTTTCATCTTAAACCAGTAATGAGGAACATGATACATTTTGAATTTACACTCAACATGTTCCTCATTTATCATATTTTGACTGCACATTTCTTTACCAAACAATTGTGGGCAGATTACAGAGATTCATTGATTTATCTATATTTCTGAGTCAGTATTTTTTTTTTGTTTTTCAGGAACAGTGGAAGAACTGGTCCCTATTTCCGCAACAGAGGTCGAGGGTCAGGCCCACCGCGAAGGTCAGTGCCAGGCAGAAAGGCCAAGTCGCTGCCCTCATATTCACACTGGTTTCAAGTTTTAAAAACTGCCAATTCTGTAAGCAGGCAAGGCTGGGAATCATGTCTTTACATTTTTTAAATTTATGAAATGGGCCTCTAATCAAAATTGACAGGTTTTTCTTAACAATCACCGCAACGGGTCCTTTATTTTGAAAGTCTCACACATTAAGAAATAAAAAAGGCATGAAAGATACTTTTCAGGGGACGTTCACTGAGTAATTAATTGCAGATCTACAATACCACAATATTACATTTAATGAAGTAATAGAAATTCCCATGGTGGTGTGAAGTGCAGCACACATTAAAACAGCCTTAACACAGTTATTTTTATTTTGCCACGAATATCCACAACAATATTTTTCTGCACAGAGCGTATTTATTGTTGAACCTGTGGATTTGGTGGATTCCTGAATTTCTTCATTGTTGCTTATTTTTGTAGAGAAGATCACTACAGGAGCTCTCCGCCCGTGGTAAGCAAACGGGACCGCTCTCCTGTGAGAAGGGATGCCCAGCCACCCGCCCGCTCTGGATCCAACACCAGCAACAGGAGCTTCTCCCCCGACGCGGACAAAGGCTATGCCCACCAGCAGGCCCAGAGAAAGTGTAAGCGTTAAGTCTTATGTGGATCTCGAATGGCTCGAGTTTACAGATCTGAACCTCACATTGAGATCAATGGAAAGTCGTGACAAAAAGGGCTGTGAGCGCACCCATAAATGACACCAAAAAACACAGTAACAAAGTTTTTTCTGTTCATTTGGCCTAAGTGCTGTGAAATGCTCAAACTGGTCCGTTGCTTTTTTTTTTAAATTAATACAAATTTTTATTTGTACCTTTTTTTAATTTCAAGTGAACAAACTGGAGGTAAGTATGTCTTATATCACAATAAAAGAGGCAGAGAAAAGGTCATCACGCAACCTCCTTTGCTTTGAAATCTGCTGCAATGAACCGGCAGTAATGGACCCAGCTGACTGACCTGCTGCACGAGGGGATCGTATGATGTCCCATTATAAAGCATCACTCTGAACTACCTGACACTCTGAGATTGGCCACAGCCTGAAAACCTGAAGGAGCGTAGATGATTTAAACGCTACATTTAATCTCATACAGTGTTTGTCCTTGGTGCTGTCATGCCCTTTGTACAGACAACAGAGATCATTTTCCAGTTTTACAGAAGCATACGGGTAATTAAAACGTCTAAAGGTATTAAGCCGTTCCAGGTGAACCATCTGTTTTCAGACGTGGTGTGTAATGTGGAGGGTCAGGGTTTGCTGAAACACGTTACAATGTTAATTACACTAACACCACACACGCTTTTAGAGGCTGGGAAAAAGGATACCCTCGGTTTATTGGGGTGGTTTGGCTTTGGATTCAGAACCTGACCTTTTCTTCAGTGAGAAAGTAGTTCATGCATCGGCTTAACGATGTCTTCAAAATCACTTTGGGTCTGTCATTTTACATGCCTTCTTTTGTGACTTTTACAGGCTTTAGAACTTCAATTAGCAACGCTGAGCTAATGAAATTTATGGATTCACATTTTACTAAATCTTGTTTAAAAGTGTTCTGACATCAGCAGTATTATAAGTCTGAGGCAAACAGCGTGTGGACTGTAATTTCTCCAGAGCTTTGATTTCTAAGATGCATAAACATATTAGTGTGTTGAAAGCTTAGCTCCATTTTGCACCACCCTTTGAAGATGCAATAAAACTGTGAGAAAACAGTTGTACCTCCCACCTCCACTCTCCATCTGGGATGTAAATTAGGCCAGCACAAAGTACAAAAAAATATGGTTCTGGTGAAAGGTATACTAGGCCTTGTGCACACAGAAGCTGTGTGCAGTGTCTTTTTTTTTTTTTTTTTTTTTGATCAATGATGGCTGCTTTTGGTGAGTAACACAGAGACTGGTGGGTCCATCACCTGCAAGGCTTGGTCTAGTGTTCTGGTGAAGTGGCATGAGGGGAGCAGTTTAAGGCCTCTGGGTGGACTGAATTATATTTGCAAAAACTTTAACAATGTAAAATGTCACCTAGAAAGCATTTCAAACTTGGTGCACTCTGGCTGTGGATAACACATGAAGAGGGGCTGGAGTCTGTTTTCTGTGCTTACCCAAGCTACTCAGGGAAACCAGATAACTAGGGGTAATGAGAATTTGTTTCAGTTTCAGGCAGACTTTGAATGGGACTATTTTAAATATGAGGATGCATTGTTCGATGCGATCGCCTCACGTTCCCATACACATGGCAGAAAAATCAGCGTTCTTTTGAGAAATTTAGCAGGGGACATCTAGTTTCTCCCCAGTCATGGAAACCAGGGTTCTCTCTCCAAACACTTTGGCATCTCTCATATAAACTAGTGCGGTAGTAGGGGTCCTGAAGAAAACACCACCTGGGGACTCAAATTAAAATGGAGGTTTCACCTTGGTTTAGTCTAACCACTATGGGAGATTTCTTCAGTAAAAACAGTTTGGCTGTATTTGTTTTTTTTCTAGACACATTGGAGCCAGCAGAAGACAATATTTCAATTTAGGCACAGCTGAACTCCTCGACCACTATTGTGTGGGAAGATCCGACAAGGGAGTATTTAAAAAAACACAACGATTTATACTTTTCAGCTGCCTCATAATGACTTGGTTTCAAGATTGTACACCATGATAAGTGAGTGATTGTTTGATGTCTCACAGTAGAAAGTAATTGTTCCCCAGGGTGTCTTTAAAAAAAAGTTTTCTTTGTGGCATTTTGTAGTTATGAGACAGCACAGTGCAGAGAGCTAAGGGAAGTGTTTAGAGAGTGAAATACAACAAATGTTCCTATCCAGATCTGGTCTGGGGATGTTATCGTGGCATTCGTCACACACCACTGACCCGCCAGGAAGCTCTCCCAGGGTTTATTTTATTACAGAGTAAAATTAAATAGAAGAACACTGTGGTCTTCCTCATGTGTCCTTTTAGATCAACCTCTTTTTATAGCATCTCCCCTTAGCCAGTGTTTTATTTACCATAAACATCTTTATGATCTCATCTTCTAGATTATCTGCTTGTTTGTTTGCCGTTCTTTTCATTTCCATATGCTATGACACTTTCTCCGCAGATAAGCCCGGTGTGCTGACGAGCCACACTCCCAGCAGCTCTGTGGAGGGGTCCCCTCACAGCTCAGCATCTTCAAAGGTAAAGCCAACATTTAAGAGCAATCTCAACCATTATGTCTCCCACAAGAAACATGTTGTAGTGATTAAAATCAACACACATTAGCATGCACTGTATTTTCACTGTTACACCCAGTGAAAAAGCTTCAAAAGATTTTAGTTAGATGCGAGCTGTGGAGAGGTGTTACAGAATATCACTGAGACTAATTTAATGTAATCACTTACATCACTACATTTCCTAAGCTTATCCACAACTTTGGTAAAAGATAAAGTCACTCTCCAGCAAGACAAATAAAGTTTGTTTTATATTTTTTGTGGTTGATTGATTCTTGTAATGTCCTGTCTTGTATATTGATGAAACGCATACAACTTTGTCAATCCAGGAGACACGGCACTTGAGAGAGGATAATAATGAATACTATATGTGCAAATTTAAATTAAAATAAAAAATGAGGATTGGGTTTATATTATCTATGCAGTTATTGTTTCCACTGCAGTGAATGTAGTTCATGAATAAAACACTTTTTGCAAGCAAACTCTTAAGACCACATTTCAGTAATCATGTAACTTTTACATATAAATTTAAAATCTCACATTGCATTGTTTATAAAACATGGGGCCAAAACAGGCAATAAGTGAGTGACTGTACAGTACTGAAAACTATTAGATAATGGAAAAAATGTTCTATGATTTATGGACAGTTAGGTTACATTTCTGAGAGTACTGACGTATTTATATTTGTGTCATTGAGGTTTCACTTTAACGTGGACTCTTTAATCAAAGAGATGTGCTGTATGCTGTTCCGCATTTTTGTTTACTGTTGACATGAGGCATGCGTAGTGGCACATATACGAAACAAGAAGTCAACGCCCCTAAGAGAGCAGACTTGTCTCTATTTGAAACACTTTGAAATCAGAACCAGCTTCTAAACCTGGTGACCTCAGTGCTAACCCTTAACCTTTGGCCCGCCAGGAAAAAACTTCTGCATCTATAGCGGAGACGGAGGAGGTGGTGGCTGCCAGCATGGAGCCAAAGCTGACACCAGAGGACTTCAAGGCTTACCGGTTGGAGGCCATTAAAGCGAAGGCTCTGGAAATTGAGGAGGTAGTAATATTTGCTCCACATAACGAATTTGCTTCTGTGAATTCTCCTGACGCTTTGATCCAATAGAATTTCTCTCTGTTGTCTTTGGTAGGTTTGAACCTTTATCCATTGGTATCACTAGATATTTAATACATCACAAAACTTCACCTAACCACACATTAGATATTATGGAAGTCTAAAATCTTACTTTCTTTAAAAAAGTGGGGAAATTTTTCTGTTAGTTTAGATTTAAGTGACATTTTTATACTAAAGGAGCTGTCTGTTTTATGTTCACTAATATGAAACAACAGAAACAAGCAGCTTCATTTGGCATTTTTAATCATTGCATTTATTTCTTTTTCAGCCTTTTTATTCTAACATGAGACTGACTCCTGTCACCAGACAGCCTTTAATATTCAGAGTCAAGGTTTCACAGGACATTGGCACAGGTCAGGGAGTGTGGCAGTGGGCAGCTGTGGAGAGAAATTAAAATAGTGCCCATGTCATATTGTTTGATCACAAGCATGTAGTTGTGTTCACTGCACTTAGGCCTCGTAGCCCCAAATCTGATGTCCCTGTTGGATTCACCCTATTGTGTGGTTGCCTTGTGTTATATGTGTGGGCTTCACCCTGAGCTCGTGGTGGGTCATGTAACCAGATAACCCTTTTAAACTGGCTTTATGATTTGGCTGAGAGTCAAGGGGTTGATGTAAAAGGTGTATAAATATGCTTTGACTTGCTACAACTAATATTTAAGGAACATTTTTTGGGTGGAGAAAAGGAGGACGAGTCAGCAGAAAAGTCCTTAGCACCTCAGGTTGCGATGCCTCTTGCGGCCTGCTATTTGGAGTTGCACTTTTCTCCTTCCCCTTCATCGCTCTGTACTACAGTACCACTTATCTATTCCTGTTAAAGCAGGGCAGGAATTGCCCTGCAGGATGCAGGCGGCCCACCCACAGTGTGGTACGTCTCTTGGCATTAGCACACACATGCTTACCCTGCCATTTCCAACTGCCTCTACAGACGTGGTGAGAGGTAGAAACCTCTGCTGAGTCTTAACTGTAACATCTGCTCAAGTCTCAGTTAAACACGCGCAGATCCATCACTGCGGTGGATTGCCCAGACTGAGCAGATCAGGTAGTAGGCAGAGCTGGATCTCAAAGTTTCTTTTAAAGTGGTTTGAAGGAATGGAGCCAGTCAACTCCAGTTAGTGTAAAACAAGTGTGTCACATACAGCAAAACTAACTACTCCATTCAGTCCCAGTTGGACTGTGTTTCTAATAAGCAAAGTCTTAATACTCTGTTGGTCTGTCAGCAAGGACCGGATCACTCAGAAATGGATTTGTCACACTAGCATTGTCTGCAATTTTTCAGCCAAGAACGTGTTGTAATGCATATTTTTTGTGGGCGTTTCAAATTTTAAATTAAATTAGAAATCTCAAACAAACTCACTGACACAGTAAACATCCCTGCTTATGATACTGCTTGTCATAAGATATCTCAAAATATACAGTCATTTCATTACAGGCATAATGACCAGCATGCAGTTGTTTTGTAAACCTTCATCACAATACCGCAGTGTCTTTCTTTATGATGCAACAGATTAGCAGTATAGCAACTGATCATTTTGACCACAGGACAAATATGAGCATGTAAAATTACAACAGCGTAGGAACTCCCAATCAAAACGTAGCTAAGTGCCTGGGAGTGATTTCAAGAGAAGCCCATTCATCATCTCAATCAGCACAAATGAAACATATCCATTTCAACTATTAGCCCCTCCATCTAGAGGTCCGGTTTGCAGCTTGAGTGATTAAAATGGCTCTTTTAATATCCCCTAATGTGTACCAGCCCTCAAGCCATTACCCTACTTCCCTTATTATGCAGGACCCCTGCCTGCATCAGTGCTCATTTGAACAGAGCCTCACTAAATGTCCATGTGAGTGCCTTATGTATAATCTCACTGAAACCCCCAACTTCTCAACCCCCATCTGGTATCTCAGCACACACTTCTGTCAGTATGTTCACAATTTGTACCTCCACAAACATCCGATTTGGGTAGAAGCCCACTTTTAAAGGCACCTCCTTAAGGCCCCTAGTGTTGTTGGTTCTCTGGGGGCTCCAGCCCGTCCTGTGTGGCCCCTCAGTATCAGGCTTAAAGATCAACTCATGGCTCCCACTCCAGGGAGGGAAGTTAGGCGAAACCTCCCTGCAACCTTTTCTCCCAAAATACAGAGAACGCTCAGGTCAAAAGCACCCTTCCTGTTTGTTAAAGTCACCTGGGAGCAGTTTTCACAAAAATAGCAAGTTGCTTGAAGTCAACTCGTGATTAATCAGTACTGCAATAAATGTGAAGTGATGCTCTTCACCTCAGACAAATGTATATGCATGGCCATGTGCATGGAAGTGAATGATAGCTCTTCTACCTTCAAGGGAAATCTCTTCTTCTCTCTTTGAGTTCACACTTCATTATGAGACCTCATTTTTCCAACCCTTTCCTCACTCTATTTTCAAGTTTTCAAGTGTGTAAAGCTGTGTATATGGGATATCATGAAGTGAAAATGTAATCACTGTCAACAAAGGCCGTACCCGTGGAAAAGCTTAGAGAGGTTTTGTTTTGAAAGATGGCAAACATAATCAGCCCTAAGTGATTAGAGGGGCACTGGTTTGTGGGACATACACCACATGTTTCTGTCTCATTTGGCCCACGTTTCCTCTCACATCTTCTAACCTGGAAGCAACTTTTTAACTCTCCTAAATAATGCTCACTTTGTAAAAATGTTTATCAAAGAAGAAATCTACACTCAGAAAGCAGTGGTGTGGAAGTCGACTTGAAATCTAGGTTGTGTGACGTTAAATTAAGACGGTCTTAGATGGCTAAAGAACAGCTGGGGAAGGGACAGCTCACACAGTGTGCAGACGAAATTAAAACCGGTGTTGTTGGAAGAAGTTGACCCTGAGCTCAGCTGGCCACACGTGTCGTGCGTCTCTCGCTTCCTTGTGGTCCAGGCTTGAAGACTGTCATTATGTTGGCCACAAATTCGCTTGACATGATCTGCAGACAATAAATCATCAGGCTGAGTCCAAACATCCCACAGTCTGGGATATTTCTGTTGGAGATTTCGTGACTTCCCTTCCTGTCTGTCTGTGTACAATACATGTTGTGATACACTGATAAAAGCCTGAATTACTATAATACTCACTTTGGATCATTTGTTTATCCAACAAAAACATTTCAAATGATATTTCCCTGCAACTGGAGCAGACATTGTTCCAAATGGATATGTGGTAGCACAGAATGTGGGTTAGAGATGTGGGAATGAACAGATAGGTGTGCATCAACTATGTGAACATGCTGAAGCTCGTTCACCTGGGGAATTATCTGAGAGACAGTGAGTGAGAAATGATATTAAGAAAAAGGCCATGAAGGAGGGCTGAAGTTATCTAGGGGCTTGAGGCATTACATTTTTTTTTTTACACCATTGTAATTAGCAGGTAGAGCAGAAAATAGAGACCCTTCATTTTCTCCCACCAAGTTGTGTGTGTGTAATTTTATCATTTCAAGATAACTTTATGTAGCCCACTTTGGCTCCAGTCTGACACAGTAAATTGTGCACCTGGGAGTTTTTCCTCCTCAACAGGTCCTCTCAGTAGCCTCTCTTGCAGCCCTTCCTTGTGCTTGAAAACACATATTGTTTTCGTCTTGATTGTTCCAAGCTGAATACCATATTATTTTTTGTTTCTTTGACCTTTTCTGTCCAAAGCACCACTGAGCCAAGCTCCCTCATGGATTTTCACAGAAAAGATAATCTTGATGCTGACTGTTTCTTTTTTCTTTAAATTTGTAGACTCACAGCCCAACACTTGATTTTCTTTCATTTCCCTCCCAGAAGTGACAGTCATACTTCAGTAAATCACATATCACAGATGCTTTTTTTGCTCAAAACATTAAAGTTCTCTAGTACAGTTAAATTATTTTATCAAACTCTTCTGATCGCTATACAAATTGATGGATTCACAACTATGAGTTAGCCTAAATACACATTATGTAATGTGTATGTAGGCAAAGAAACAGCAGTTGTGGTTTTAAATTTCCCCGTAGCTGACAGAACCCTGGAATAAAGCCTTTTGACCGGTTAACCTCACATTCTGCTCAAGACTGGACACTGATTTAGGTTGACAGGCAGCATTTTTCTTTTCAAAGTTACCAAAGCTGATGGTGTGTGTTTAATTTAACAGACAGTAAATGTTTCATGAGATACTGTCAATTAATTTTGCTCTCCAACCATGGTCTACATAGTCCACATTCCTAAGAAGGTTATGTGGTCTGAACATGACACAGACATGCAATCCTTCTAAGTATGCTCAAACTGTTTGATTAAACTGCTGCTTTGAAGATACAGGTCATATCTCCTGACACATAAAAATAAAATACCAGTTATAAGATCTTATGCAAAAACAGACATGTTATAGAGATGATATTTTGGGTGGTAAATATCCTCACTATGTATATTTTCCTACTTTGTTGATATACTTGTTGTGGCCAGGGGAGTGGTTCTTTTAAACCACAGAGAAGCCTTCTATCCGCCCCAGTGACTCCCAGTTTGTGCGGAGAGGTGATCTGGGCTGCATTAACTAAACCCTGGAGGACCCCAATGTCCCAAATTGCTCCTTGTGGCTGGTGTAGCCCTAAATCTCTCAGTGGCTTCAGTGCGGAACCCCACATTTAGCTTTTTTTCCCCAGGTGATAAAAGATGTTGTGAGCTTGCACCTGGGACTCTAATAAAGAACTTAACAGCCGTTTTTGGTGAGCAGTAAAATTTGAGAGGGATGTGAGAGCTTGTTACAATGTGGTGTGAAAGAATGTCAGAGCACCAGTAACACACTCTGACACCTCATGTCCCTTTGTTATGGGCGGACAAGCACTTGAATAGGATCGCATACACACATTCTCACACCTGTTTCATGGTATACACCAATTTACCAGAACTTGGTTCATTAAGTTCAATACAAGAGTCAGTCTATACAAGTCAAAGAGATGTCAGATAAGAGGTGCTCACTTATTTGTGAGACCTTCACTCACAGGCCTTGACTTGAAAAGTTTTCAAATAATCACACAATTACAACGCAAACTTTAGTCTGTCAATTTGAAGAGCACAGCATGAGTTTGTGTGCTGTATATGTAGAAATATGTCACATAACCCAAAACAAACAAAAAGAAGAGTAACCCTGCAATTGAATTTGTATTAAATGACTTGTGCCCGAAGGACAGACATGCCATTAATGTGCCATTGTTTCTCTTAGTTGTATGTGTTGCATTTCTAATTATGAATTTTAACATTCCTTTCATGTTTATGTAATGTGCAGCATTACAGGCAGGACTGTGAGACATTCCGCACCGTGGTGAAGATGTTGGTGGCCAAGGAGCCCAGTTTGGATAAGCTGCTACAGGCTCCGCTGGATGAGAACTTATTGGAGACCAAACAGCGCTGCCTTGATGCCCTCAGGCAATTTGTGAAGGAGCTGGACGAGGTATTAGAGCAGCCGGAAACCTCAGCTGAACTCAAAACAAAAAACTGAACTGACAATATGGAGTCCTAAAGTCTTATTTTTAAGCCTCTTCACCATAGCAAACTTCATGAGACATTACAGAACATTATGAGAATATACAGTGATTGAATTCATGCATGTTAAACAGGCTCCATAGTGCCCCCATGCATGCAGGCCTTCATTGGTATGCACATTGTTTTTATCACTTTGGACATAATTCACTTTGACTGTTTTATCATGAAATGGGACGATTTTGTGGCTTAACTGTACAGTGTCCAATCTGCAGCAAACTTTCATAATAACAACAACTCTAAGAATATCTATATGTAAATATTGAATTGTGATTTTGGCTCCACCTACTGACAGTAGGAAGCAATCCTTATGTATCATTATATGTCTTCAGTTAGTTTTGGCTAGTGCAATATAGTAAGGACAATGACAAGGAAAGAAGCAATTATATACAAAATTTCAAACATGTCGTCTACGTACATAGACACTGCAGGACTAAAACTTTTTTTTATTCATTTAGTGTCTAATAGTAAGAGGATGTAACACTGCAAGGGGCGAAATAACACAGAAGAAAATCTTTGAGAGATTGAAGTCATAACCTTCACCCTTAATTTTTACTGTATAGGATTCTTGCTTTACAGGTTTTGGTGAATAAAACCAAGTAGATCATTTGATCTATTGAAAGACAAATACATGTGTATTTTGATCTCTTACATCCTCTCACCCAATGCTTCTTCAAATGCAAGAAGTTGAAAGAAGTATACGCAGAGGTCAGTTGTTTATCCCCTGAACATCAGGAACACCCCTTCCATGCCCCCTACCAGTACCCTTACCAGTGGGAAAGAATACTGAACACTGGGACTTAGCCTGGAACATATACCCCAAATAGGTAAATAAGAAATCCATGTCAACCAAACTCAGAGCTGAAAATTTCGTATACTGTTGAATCTATCAACTAGCCATCTCAGTCTGGGAGTAGCTGTAGCCACCAGGAAAAAATGGGTAAAAGTTGAGTAACAAACAATCCCCTGAGCTGCAATTTAAGGTCCACAAATAATGGCTGCCCTACCAATCATAATCAACCTCCTCATTCCCAAACATGTAGAACATGGAGTACTGTGGGGAATGATCATCAAACAAATATCCAGTCAGTCAAGAAACACCACAAGAGCATCCCTTTTCCTAAAAACAACCCCACAAAACTGCTTTTGGCCAAGTAGCCTTCATAGTTCTAAGCCCAGGACAAGATCCTAAAAGGACCTAGAAGGAGGGAGCTCGAGAGAGAAGAATGACCTTGATTCAGAACTGACCACTCTTGTCCTGATTTGAGATCCAAACTACAAATGGCTGTGAGTGAAAGAATGTGCCTTATAGCCTAGATATATCCTAAGGTTACAAGGTTCACCCAGGAAGGGCCAACAATTGAACAACCAATAGAAAGCTACCGCACAACCCCATGAAGAATACAACCACCACCAAGACAGGGCTCTCTTGTATCGAACATCACAAGGGATTTTGGCCAGATCACAATCAGTAGAAGGAGACACTAGGACTATTTGGAGTGACCTGATCCACATAACCACCCCTCAACAATGGAGACACAGATAGGAGCAACACCAAGAGAGAGAAAGACATCATGCCATGCAAACTGTGGAGAGAGGAGAAAAAAGAGAAGGATCTGGAATTCCTGGATGATGACAATCAATAAATATCTGGATGACGCACTGGCAGCCTGGAGAGGAAGTTCTCTTAATGGCCAATCATCTGTCAGAGGGAAAATTAAATGAAAGAGAAAAAAAATGCTAGAGACGGAGACAGCATGGTGGCTTGTAGCTAACAACAAACAAACAAAAACAGCAGAAGGTTTTGAGAAATGCAGTTATAAAGAGATTTACAGTTTGTTAATTATTCTAAATTGTTGTTGCTACATTTCCATTGAAAGACAGTGTTTCAAATTGTACTTCCACCCTGAGCACATGACAACTACATCATAGCCTTATAAAGAACTCCACCAACCACACCGCACCTTCAAGACAGTACTTGAGCAAAGACTGAATGCTGGGAAAAACTATAATGGAACTAGATGGTCTCCCATAGACCTAGAGATAAAAAAATTCTTGTAACTTTAGATAAATAATCACTAATGCATTTGCAGGAACCAAACACAAAGATACAGAAAAACAACTCTCTTCTTCATGTTCAAAGTACTTTTTCTTTGGATCATAACTTAATACTTCGTCATTGAAGACACATCAGTGTCATGTAAATAATATAGTTGCTTTGACCAAAATAAATGCATTGTAAGTGATACATTTATTATGTTAATACCATAGTTTCCTTTAACATTATTGTACAAGATAATTTCAACCTTGTTTGGGCACTGTACAGGACACCGATCACTAATGTGCTGTCTTTCCCCTAGACCATTAACCGATCGGCAGACGGAGCAGATCATGGCAGTCCTCACACATCTTCCACCAACCACGCAGAGACTGAAGTGAATTTTCCACAACCATGTTCCACAACCCCCACCATCACTGATGGAAAACAAGGAGGAGGAAAGAAACCTATAAAGACGGAAGACTTCGTCTCTGACCCAGATGAGAATCAAGGAGAAGGAAGAAAACAAACTTGGAATACAGGGACTTCCACTCCTGTACCAGAAATATATAGTCATGGACCAGAAGATGGCCACTCTGAACTGATAAAGTTGTCAGAGAGCCCCGCCTCTCCTGCTCAGCAAGACCCTGTTGGGGACCTTCCAACACGACTGCAGTTATACAACCAAGAGGGTGAAAAATTCAGCAATGCGCATCTCTCAGATCCAAAGACTTGGAAAGACATAGCATACACCAGACCCGGGTGGATACCAAACCACCTGCCGTATCTCCAGCCTGACAACCGGTATAGTGAACTCAAGGCTAACAGTACTGTTGTCTTCACCAGAACCCCACTGGAGCCAAAAGGAAAAGGTCCAAAAAAGGTTGGCTGTGGAGTTACCTTTTATGACCATGTCGAGGGTCCTTGGTGCGAGGTCCAATCTGAGAATGGGACCAGGATCTGTATTCTTGCAGCCCCTCCACAACACACTCCTCTGCTAACTGCCCAGATGATGAGGCAGGGACCACCAGAGCACATTACAAGAGAGGGTGTTAAAAGAGGGTGTGGTGGAAAAAATCCAGAGATGGGCCAGGTGTCCTCAGGATCTGTACCAAACTTTAAGTACACTTCAGTATTAAAAATAAACCAACTGAGTCAAAAGAGTTCAAATATAAAGAAGGGTTTCCTAATAAATAAACAAGTTCAGTGATCATGTGTCAGTCCATAAAGCAACTGAATCTCAAATAGACGCATCTTGCGTATATATGTACCCTTTCTTCTCCTATTGTGGGCCTATTATTGTGAACCTTCTCTTGATGTTGGACTAATTCTATGGTGTTCTCCATTGGTATTTGGTACACCATTATTTCCAAATGATTTCTTTTCTAGTATGTCTCTACTTTTGCAGTGTCAACTAAGGCTAGGTAAGGAATTAGCTGTGGGGTTTCCTAAGGACAGCTTTCCAACTATTCTATGGCAGAGACACTATTATTTCTAAGGGTCATATTGGTAAAAAAAAAAAAAAAAGATTGTATTGATTTGGAATAATAATACATAGATCATAGATACATGTTATTTAACACTGGTTTAACCTGACCTGTAACCTGATCTGATTTGCATATTGCTGCTTGATATTAAACAGTGTAATGGCAACGCTATTGATCATGAATATATCCAACATGTGCATCTGACAGTGTTTTCTGCCACTGTTCCCTACCAGATTTACTTCATGTAGGTCCCTCCCTTTCTCTCTACAGTGTACTCCAGCTCACTTCCAAAGCCCCATCCCCACTGTGTCAAAATTTATTTTCTTCATTGCTCTTCTTCTGCATACCTATCTTTGTTTTCTCATTAGTTGGTTTTTTTTATTGATGTTTCTTTATCTGAAATTACATGTGCCCCAAGTTAGCACATGTGCATGTGGAGATTGAGACTTCATCAGATACTCTATTCTTGTTGGTTGTGAATTGGATTATTACAAATGGCCTTAGATGAGCAGGTGGAGCCAGAGAACCATGATATTTATTTCTCTATTACAGTAACTAAAGGTTTTATATGTAAGAAAGGTGAAATATTTCGTGGAGCAATGGTGTTCATCCATCCAACAGATCTCCATGGTCTTGACAAAGAGCACTGAAGCTGTTTTGGAGGCTTGTGGTGGCCAGACTTCATACTAAGGCACTTTAAGGTGCCATGACCTATGCCCAGCAATAAGTTGCCATTTTGACTTAAGTATGCCTTTTTGCCTAGTGCTCATAACAATACATAACTCTTAATCTTATCTAGCACTGGGAATGTAAATAGTGCTACATAAGCACTGAAACGTAAATAGGATTCAGAATTTCATTCCGCATTGAATAATAGCTCAGTGTTATATTTATGAAAGTCTGATCCATACAAAAGCTTTAACTATGTTTGTGTTTTTGCAACTGACAAGAATTCTTGAACCAGTCAAAGTCAAACTCTAAATGGTGAGGCAACATTTTTTTACAGAAACCTTTTCTATATGTAGATCCTGCAGTTTTGTTTTTCTGCATTTCCTCTGAATTCAAATCAAACGTGATCTTTTAGATTTTTTTGTTAAACATTTGTAAATAAACATTAAGACTTGAATTAAATCATCTTCACTTGTTTTTATAGATAAATACTTTTCTGCAGGAAAAGACAACACAAATCATGATATATAGATAATTTTATTACAATTATCATCTATCTTAGCCTTATATTCCAGTTTGTACATTTATACAGATTACAATGATTTGCTTACAATGCAGTGACCCATAAATACACTCAGCCAGGCCCTTTATAACATGTTACTGCTGCACAAGCCTGGAATAAAATCCATTTGAAGAGCTTGGGTCAGGGTCAATTTGTCATTATTTCTGACATAATTTCTGACATCCTAATGGAAAAATGTCTGCGTACCGACTGCCAATAGTTAATAGTTAATGTTAATGTCATTTTGGTACAAAGCAAGACATGAGCTCAGGGGTATAAAAATAGCCATTTTGTGTGCTTTTTTTAAAAATTCTACAATATATACATTAATATCTTCACTGTTAACACAGCTAAGATGGTGGTTTATAAATATGTATTACTCTAAAATACTTTGTTACTCTACTGGCAGTTTGTAATGCTACATGCACACCTATGAAGTTTCAGAGTAAGGTCTTGTGTCTTGCACAAACATCTTGGAAAACTGAGTGCTGTCAGACATTCAATAGCAAGCAGACTGTTATTGCATTTTAAACTGTGGACATGACAGGCAGAGGTGAATGGCATAGCATTACCCAAAGCTGAGGATAAGAGTACTTAAAGTCTATGAAATTATACAGTTTTTCCCTTTGTGCCCTTTCTTCTTTTTGGACTTAGTCCGTTGGCGATAAGGAGAAGAGGACATGCCTGCCACTGGGCTGGGCAGGTCATCAGTATAGTAATGTCTGTGAGGCCTGGGCTGAGGGATGGGCTGACCTAGGAAAAAACCTTCTTCTTCAGAATCAGAGGATGAAGAAGAGCATGTGGAGCACCAGTCATCATCATCACCATACAGCCCCATGAATCTTTCCATGGCTGGGCCCTGTAAGCCATACTCAGACATGGCAGCAGGATTGAGGTGGCCATGGAAGGCTTGGCGGCCCTTTGTGCCGAGAGCATTTCCTCTGTGGTCCACTTTGTAGTACATTTGGGCCCTCTCCTTGGGCTGAAGGTTAAGAGCGTTGTCAGAACGAGACTTGCGACTGCGATGCCTCCTGTGGTGGTGATGGTGTCGACCAGAGGGAAGTTCCTGGCCCTGTTCCTCAAAGTGGTACGCTCTCCGGCGAGTCCGTTCACTCATTGGTGGTTGTCGCACTGGAAGATCACAATAATGGCCATTGTCCACCACATCGTCAGAGAATTTGACTTGCTGTGGCTTAGATTGTGAACGTGTCCTCCTGAGGGCAGGGACATGAGGTTTGGATCTGTCCTCTGGCAGAGGCAACTCTTCTTCCTTTGGAACACTTTCCACCTCCTCTTCCTGTTCAGATACAAGGCTCTTTAGGGAATTTGCACTTCTGTGTAACATGGAAGAGTTGAGGGTTCCCATGTTACTGGTTTTCTCACAGTCGTCTGTCTCCAGTTCATGGAAGCCTTGCAGGGAAAAGACCAAAGGTCTATCTTTACTATCACCATCTACCGAGGCCCCTAGGGTGGACATAGAAAAATAATATTTATCACATTTATTATATATTATATATTTGTAAATGGACTCAGTGTTTTTTAAACAACAACCACTGCCATCACAAGAATCATAAGATTATTTGATGTGATTATTATATCAGCATAATACTGCTGCATACTACTCACCAGTAATATTAGAAAGTGCCAGTGAGTCCATAGAGTCTCGGACACTCTGATCGGTCTTCTTGAATTCATCTGTGATACATTCCAGAGAGTCATTATACCATTGCTGCTCCTCTCCCTGGAATCCTCCACCGGCACTGTGATCCAACTCCAACTCCTGGATCTTTCTGCTGCTTGCTGGGCCTGGGTGGCTACCGTAGGCTGAGTCACCTAGTCCATCCTGTGACTGGGCCCAGTACATGTCAGCCTGGTACTTCTTACTGGCCAGGCTCCCTCTGCCCCCTCCTCCACCACCACTGTTAGCTTTTGAGGATTCCTGCTTCAACTTGACATCCTTCTCAGCGATCCAGAAATCTGTGGGTCTTGAGTCATTGGCCTGCTGGAAGACCCCATGTTCCCCAAACTTTAATAGCAGTTGAGTCATGTAGTCTTCATGCTCAGCCCATTCTTCCTGGTCTTCAGGTGCCTCAACCTCCTGACCGCGTCCCCTCCAGAAATGCTCATCAGATAAGTTCATGTGGGCAAGCTTGTTGGTCAGTGTGTCATCAGTGTTTCCACTGAAGCCAGGGAACTTATAGTTGACAGCAGGTGAGAAGAGGAGCGACTGTCTACATTGGTCAGCTGAGCAACTGCTCTTGCCCATGCGCACACTGCGGCGGGATTCACGTGATCGTGCTGACTGGAAGGCAGAGTCGGAGGAATCAGAGGCGTGCACATCTTCTCCGAGACTGCAGGCCTTGGAACAGTAAATACGGCCCTGGTGTGGCAGAAAGGGGCAGCCCAGTAGGGAGCTCTTACACTGGGCACAGCTGAAGCAGCTCTCAGTGGCATGCCAGTGAAGCCCATCATAGGTCATCTGAGCATGATCAACACCTTAAAAAGGGCAAATATTGAGCTTGTTAGGAATACAGTTAAAAAGGCTAGACAATCATAACTGTGTTTTATTTGAACTTTAGAAAATCCTCATCTCACCAATGTGTTCTCCACAGGCCTCACAGTACTCTGCATAGAGAGACTCAAAGCAGCCACAACAGTATGGTCTGCCATCCTTCATGATATAGCGCTGGCCTCCCAGAATAGTCTCACATTCAAAACAGGAGAAGTGCTTCATGTGCCAATGGCGTCCCTCTGCTTCTGTGCACTCATCAGCGAAGATAATCTGCAGACATAGATGTATAGTGGATGAGACAAGAATGCAATATTTTGCCTTCCTGGCTGTCATCAGTCTAGATATTGATGTTGGATTTATTCAAGACACTGGAGATGTGAATTAAATGTTATTACTCTCCCAGAGGAATTTTGAAAGACCATAAATTTCAGGCTCTGAATGTTTTTCCTACTCTACAGTTTTTTTCTCAGTGTTTCAGTAATGTGGTTTTACCTCATCACAGGCTGAGCAGCGTGGTTTTAATAGTTCAGCATGGTGCCTTCCACAGTGTATCTTTCCATCGTGGTAGAAGTAGATCAGATCCACAAGCAATTCACTACATGTGGAGCAGGCAAAGCATGCAGGATGCCAGCACAGCCCAGGGCCCGCCCTCGAGGTGAACACTGCCATCTCTCCTCCGTTGATGTTTTCGCCACACTGAAAATGCAAGCATGTTTGATTATACCACCCTGGAATGATAAATGATGCATATCTGAGTGAACATTGTTTTGGCTTCAGGCCAAAATTTGCTGCAAATGTAACGCAAAGTTCACATTCGTTGTAT
>JBAJHX010000081.1:7976649-8013136 GCA_037176925.1 Amniataba percoides | reverse complement strand
CATATCTGAGTGAACATTGTTTTGGCTTCAGGCCAAAATTTGCTGCAAATGTAACGCAAAGTTCACATTCGTTGTATCTAGAACATTATATGGCTTTCAAATCAATTTGCTCTGTCGATGTGGGGGTAATTATGTGGCTCATCTATGTGTGCCAGCCCATCAGTTTGTCCTGGGCGCAGTCCCAGAGTGGCCAACTTGTTTTTTGTTCTTGACCAATACATTAAATGAGGCAATGACTTTTCACATCAACTACAGTGACTTTGGATAGGAGAGGTAGTTAAAAAAGAAAAACACTAAAGAAAACTTTGTTATCTTGAGGACAGCTACATCAAGTGTTTTGATATGGCTTCTGGGCACCCTGTGGCTGCTCAAAAATCTTATTAAATACTAAGTGAAACATTGTCTTGAGCCACTTCAAACCACTCAGCGGAGGAAGCATTAGTTTGCATGGCTGCAAATCTAGCTTGTGTTTAGGGATCTATTTAATACCATGACTGACACTGAGATCTCAATATCTGCTTCCCTTCTGGGTTTTGGCTAAAATTGGATCCAGATTAGCCAAATACCCATGGAGATGATGTACAGAGGACAGGCAACAATTCAATTTCAATACAATAGTTTAGAAAGTGAAGGGATTTTGAAAGAAAATGGGCTTGACTTCAGCTTCACACCACCACCACACTCATTCATTTCCAGTTGTTCATAATAGATACAAGTCAGGGAACGTACATGCTCACAAATGCTCTTCTGAACATTGCGAGGCAGCAGTTTCACTGTGCCCCTTCCCAGTGCTTCTTTCTTCCTCTGGACACTGAACATAAGTAGCTCCTTCTTCTCCTCCTCACTGAGTGACTGGCAGTAACGCACCTAAGAAAGAGATACTTTATGGTTAAGAAGTGATTCAAGACCTTTTCATATCACACTTATTGAAATATCCAATTGCAGACTGTTAGGCACTAAAAAAGTTGCAAACTTAAGTATGAGAAAGGGCATAGTACATACCAGAGCATGCTGAACAAAGGCAACTCTTGACCCCAGCTTGCCCTTCCTACACCCCCTACATATCTCCACCCACAGTCCCTGATTGAGAACATCATTTTTACAACAGACCTTTTTGATGTTTCCCAAAGACTTAACAGGAGAGAAAGCAGACGTTTACACAAACATGGCCTGTGTTTAGAGTGAAATCAAGAGTACGGGCAACAAAGGAAGAGAGACAGCCAAGTCGAACTGTGGTGCCACTGCGGTGGTGGCATCACATAAAGCCTCTTTCAACCAGCATCCCTCTCTCCCGCTGAGCAGTCCTCGTAAAAACCACTGCTATGACAGGAATCCTGCTGGTGGGGGCTACCAGCAAACATCATAAAATCATCAAGTCAAAAGTCACATTGTGCCCGCACTACATGTCTACAAGATTGTGGAACAAAAATCCCCTAGTGTGATGTCAACGTGAATGCCAAGGGCTCACATTAGTGGGATGGCATGGAGATGGTGAAGCTGCTAATGCTGTGGGTTTAGAGTGCAGCGACAGATATGGCCACTCATACAAAATGGAGAGGTTTTTTTTGCAGCTGTGGTGTAAAAGAAATGCTGGGATGAATTTTATGTTATTTAAGTCATGCACAATGTGGACAAAATATTCTCACCTCATTATCATGTGGTGGAAGCTGGTAAAGCAGCTGTTTGATTCTAAACTTCTCTCCTGGACTGTTCACATAGGGGATCTTATCCTCCGGCAAACAGGAGAAATATAACTGGACCTGTGGAAATGTGACATTCAGTATGATGATTAGTTATAGGAGCGCTGTCTGACACAAAGCCAAGCTGGAGAAAGGCTAAGTACCGGGCTTTGGTGACACATCTGAAAAACAATTTTGAAAAAAATCTCAGGTCACATGTTACATGATGAGGTAAAAAACAGATTTAGTTTGAAAGATTCAATAAAGCCTCACACAAGACAAATGATATATTTTCAAGAATGTGTGGTCATCAATCACAAACAAAGAGCTGAGAAGTTCAGCTTTCTTAAACCCAAAATTTCATCAACTGAATTGCAGCAGTATATCATTTTCATGATCTTGGACAGAGGCATATTTATGAACACAAATTCTTTTCCAAGAGGAACCAACACATTAATTTGTGATGAGACACATTCTGGGACAGCTCTGTGTAAAATGTATGGAAGACTGACTTTGTGGAATCAAAGTGTCTAACCTAACCCCCAAATCAGCTTTAATTCACCAGGACAACACATGGCATCACTTCTCTTTGATGACTGCACTGGAAGAATAATTTTCTTCATAAATCTGCACTAAACAAGTCAAAACAGGTCAACAGGTCAAATCAGTTTAAAGGTTGTATTTTCCAGTCATATGCTTGTCTCTATAGGGACAGGACAAAGCAGCCTGTCACAGTGGCACTTTGACCCTTGGGGCTGACCACTGAAAACTAAACTTTATGAGGGAGGGGCTATTACAGCCTGCCAGATAAAGAGGTGGGATGTGCTTGTCTTGTGTGTTGGGGGGGAGGAGGTTGGGGGGCTTCCTGCAGCTTTGGCCGTCTAGAAGGGGGGGTAACAGCAATTTACCCTGACAATCAACCCGTGTTTGCCCCCACCATAAATTATGCACATTTTCATGCTGCTATTACCCCTCATCCACCTCCCTAGGGGCTGATGAACAGTCATCTAAACCCTGTGTGTTTCTTCACTGTAATGATGAGCCATAATACATGGCCCATTCAGGGCAATGGCTGCAGTAAAGACATTACAGTTGACCCATGCATTTCCAAAACAAAAGATCCTGCATGTTTGGGTTTTAAAGCTTGCTGCTCACTGCGAAACCTTCTCTTCGTGCCCGTCTCCCCCTCATTGCTTCCATGTGTGCTGTTTAACAAGGGAAGCGGGATGGGAAGGCGTGGTGAGGAGGAGAGAAATGCAATAAGGAAAGAGAGAAATGAGGAGAAAAGAGGAAAAATGCAGAAGATTTGGGAAAAGTGCCACATCACACTGGCTGCCCTGCGGACACAGCTAACAGCCCTGCGTGTGTGTGGAGGAGACGGCTTGTTAGAAGAAGGCCCCTCGATTCCTGATCCCACCGGCAGCAGAGCGCTCAACCCACCAAACCCTCCTCTTAACAGATCTTTGATAATCACAAGCAGACTTTGCCGTACCACAGTTTGTAAATAAAAGTACACACATCCTGCATGTAAGTGGCTGCCTGGTAAAGCCCGACAAGTCTGCCTCAAACAAAGAGACCAAGCAAAAGTTTTATGAAATATGTTGCCTGTCCCATTGGTACCATTACCCAGAGACTCTAGTTGCTATGTTATTCAGTAATGTGCTGAATGGCATTTATCTGGGCCAGGCAAGTGGGTTACAGGGGAGTTAAAATTAGGTCAGTGCTGTTTTTATTCTCTGTAAGGACGATACACCATTATCACTGTAGTGATTTGGGGGAATAATGATATGTGAGCCAATGAGATAGGCACAATTAACAATTTTGCCGTAGTACGAGACGGCCAGATCCAAACTTCTTCAGCTCTATAACAATAGGAATAGTCAGTTGGAAATGTAAGTAATATGATGCTCACCTGTTCAGGCCTAAGGCCAGGTGGTACCCAGGCGTACTCCTCCAGTGCACAGCCTGAGTCATCATCAGAGGTGGAGCTTCGTTGGAAGCCAGAGGTCAGCTTACTGACTTTCTGCTCCATCATCAAGTCCCGTTGGCGTGCCCCACCCGGGAAGCCAGCCGCCGACACTGTCGCACTTGCCAGGCTCATCAGGCTTTCTTTTCACTAGACAGACAAAAAAGGGAAGGATAGGTGGCGAGGGGATGGAGGGGATGAATTGGGGTGAGGATAGGAAGAGGAGGGAGGATTGAAGAAGACAAGAAAACGTAATGTTGGTTAACAAGCCATTACATCAACCAATACCCACATAATGCGTTCCTCACCCCATCTAATCCATCTCTCATGTTGACGCCATTCCACTAAATGTTAACCACCAGCTGAATCATACCATCACTGTCTCTTTCATGAGGCCCGCAGCCCCCCTCTTAGGCCCATTATGGTATCTGAGCAGGCTTTTCTTGGTTCACTTCTGGTGATGAGTCTACTTCATAAAGACACTCATAAAGAGAACTATATCCTTTCACTGCTCTTGTGGTGGCAGTTAAACATGTGCCCTCCTCATGTGGCTTTTGAGGATATAGAGACCATTAGGAAATTCCCAAAGCTTCACGAGGTGACGTCTGATCTCATTATAGTGACAATAACAAGCAGTTAGCTATTCATAAATACAAAGTCAATTCAGAGTTACTTATAGGTACGCACGGTTTTCGGCAACAAGACCTCACATTCCTTTCCTATACTGTAATGCACTTTACCATCAACTTAAAAGCAAAAACAACAAGAGATACTGGCTGTTAGATCTTTAGGTTTCACCTTATCTGTGGAGCTTAGGTCTGCATGAGCTGTCACACAGACTGTTAAGGTGCTACGTCATACTATGTCCCAAGAGTGGCCACCACATGGGAGATGATGCTGGCTTGATCAGTTGAGTCTGAGGTCTGTATAAACACAAGTCTGGCCTTAAGACAGGGCCACCATATGGGGAATGTCCACAAGCCTGGTGTCTTCCTTCATCTCTCCTTTTTCTTTGGACTTGTTTGTTTTCCAACCTGCTGCAGTGAGTGTCTGACCATCCTTTCATCTTTTAGATGGAAGGAACAATGCCAGACAGGTGAAGCAGTTGGATAGGGAGGGACGAGTGGAAGGGGACGTGGATGGACGTTGTCAAGTGATACTCGGTTGGACACTGACAACGCAATAGAAGGAAAAAAAATAGAGCAAGGAGATCAAAGTCTGCCGCTGTGTTGACCTATGTGTGTGGTGGCCTTAGTCACTAATGTTTTTCTACACATCTCCGCATTTGCAGACACGACTGTATTGCAGGTTGAAATAATGCAATTTAACTAACATGATCAGACAGTTTTAAAGCATATGCAATGTCCATAACGTTTGCAAAGAAGCAGCCACTGTGGCCCCAAATGAAAGTTTCAAGTTACAATTATTTAATCAACCAACATTCGGTCGCATCCATTAAATAGCAATACTTTAACACTAAGCCACAGTGCTACTGGTCGTACCAGACCAATAATCTTTGCAGCAGCAAAGCTTTATTAGAGGTTTAAAAGAATTTAACAATTTATAGAGATATTGCATGTTGTTGCTTTTGACTTTGACGTTTTTTTAAGAGGAAGAATATGTTATTTGCTCTTGTTACATAGTCTCAATTTAAGTGATATATTGCACACTAAAAAATTTACAATTTGGGTGACGGTGGGCCATTTTTCTGTTCTTTGTGACTAAAGGAAATGACACTACACTCAAGTTTGTGAGAGAAATTAACATGAACACTTTTTGTTTGTTATCAGTCAAATTACTCTTGTTAGCTTACTTCAGTTCCTGAGCTGCTATAAGCTTTGCAGGACCAGGCAGACATGATGATGAATGTGTGTCCAGTTGTGGTCATTTCTCACAGGCCAAAGGCTCTGGCTGAGATCAAATGGGAGCCCAGCCAGTGTCCAGCAGCCTGGTCCTCACCCCACCTCCCCCAAAAGCCACCACCCCCTATGGCCGGCAAGGGCACAGAGGGCCGCGGAAAGACAGCTGAGAAAACCAGACACACTCGAATGCAGCCTTTGAACACCGGCATGACAGTAAAGGGGCCTGAAAATCTGCGCTCTCTCCTGGAATGATATATATGCCTGGCTGCCCCTGGGAGTGTGCAGCTTCTATGCATGCATGAAGAGGGAATGCACACATTTATACTGAAGCCAACATGGACACAGGCGTGCAGACATATGGCTTGTTTACACACATGCACACGAACATATACGGCAACATAAACGCCCTGTCAGACTGTATGTTGTCCTGCTTCTCGTTCAGTGACAACTCTTTCTGAGATAGTAGCACACCAGATGCTCTTAGTGGATGATTAAATGCTGCACGCATGGCATGCCAGGCCAGGTGGCTACTGCCCATTCATATCAGCTCAATATTCCACAAGAACAAGTCAACCCCATGGCCTTGCTGCTGCCAACAACTGGCATGCCATGCTGTAGCTATCCACGTTATGGACAGTGGTGGCAGTGGATTGGGCTTTTTTGGGGGGAATTTGTGCTTGAACTGTACCACAAAGTGTCAAGTCAGGCGAATTGGCTTATGACATGTCCCATTAAGATGCCTATGATGTCCCAAACAATGGTGCCTTTGTGAAGGAATCCACTGAGGGCTTGTTCCATCAGGAGCCTGTTTATCTCCCTTTAAGTCTATTTTTTCTTCCTGAAGATGTAGTGGGTTATCTCCTCATACATGACAGTTAAAGCCCTCAAACCCAGATAACCTGTCTTCAGACGAGAGAGAGGGGCGAGAAATGAGACACTCTCTTGTTCTGCTCACATCTATTGACTTGCAAATGAGACCAAAATAACCTGCAAAAATGTGGCCTTGTCGGAGAGCAGCTTGGGTTTCACGTGGGAGATAGCTAACTATAGGCAGGTTCAGTCAGGAGCCAGGAGACTCAGACTTTAACAGCTTCGCGTTTTATCAGCCGCACACTCACTCATGCGCTACATTTGTTAGAAAGATGTTTGCTTTCACATGTTAGCCAAGTCTCTGCGAGGATGTATCACACAGCCAAACCTGACTCACAGGAATGTCTTGAACTTTAGCCAGACCCCTCAAAGAGGAATAAAGGATGTACATGGCTTGATGTTAGGCAAAACCCCTTTCTCAACACCACATCTGCTTGTATGCTAATTTTTCCTATAGATCATGCAGCTCATTTTCTCCAACTTTACCGTGAACACTTCCTTAACGTTTTGAATGACAGAGGCACTGAGCCAACTAACTAACCATACTTACACTGACTTGCCAAGTCACTGACTCATCACTTGTGCTGGCTTTTTTATGTTTTTCTCCCAACAAGGGACCCACGGTTTGTGAGATTAGTTCTTACTCTCCCCCTTCTTACTGTTCCACTCCCCCTGCCCTACCCTCCTCCCACACTAGCCAGACCCCTGCAGTCCTGAATGTTTAACAGCCCCTCACTCTTTTGTAAAGGTGCTTGTTAACATGGCTTTGGGAGCTGCAAGCCTGCATATTTGACTGATCTGCCCACAGAGGGCCAGAGGGTGGTGGGGGTGCTATCAGACTAAGGCTAAAATGGGGTGACTGACATGTATGAAAATGTTAATGTCTCTTGTTCCACAAAAGGGATGAAATGCAGGTCAAGGCAGGTGAAAGGGGGAAGCTGGAACACATGCTTGCATTGAATGGTTTCCTGTGAATGAAACATCCCACAAGATATTGAATGAATGAAGAGGCCTGTGTTTGAGGTAAAAAAAAAGTGCACAATGACTCCGATAGTCTTGTTGCATAGAGAGTGTATATTCTAACAAGCTCTGTGTAACGGGAGCTCAGTGGAGAAGTGGGTGTCACAGTGATTCATTAAGGCACAGCAGAGACTCTGCATCATGTTTTAACTACATGTTAATGATCTTATTTATCACTGTGATACAAACCTCACACAGGCCTCATACTGTGACCGACCAATAAATATAGGCGGCAGTGACATTTTTAAAGAGTATTCAACACTTTAACCAGAGTCCCCCAAAATCCAGACAGTGGAGCATTGGATTAACAACCCATGAGAGAGTGCAAAGGAAAAATAAGCAACTTCTGGTCTGAATTACTGTCTATATTCCTGTAGGAAGTGGATGATGGACAAGCACACAACCCAACACAGTGCTCTCTGTCAGTTTGGACTGGCCCGACATGTTTAACTTGGCTCCTGCGAGCTCAGAAATGCAGGGCAGGCTCTACTTGAAGAGAAAAACAAGATTTTCTGTTCATGGTCCCTGCTTACTTGAGCTTGAACTCGGACAAATCTGTTTTTATGTCAGACAAGATATGTATTAACTAAAAAAATGAAGCACTGAATTGCTCCTGAACTGAGAATATCTTCAGCCTGTCAACTACTGGCACTTACTATGTTGCATCCTTTGTGAAAAAACAGAAGTGGTTTGACAAAAATTATTTGATCTGGCATCTGATCCATCAGATAAGTTTTACATGTGTAACTAAGTCATCAATATTTAGGGTTAAACTTCAACTGATCAATAAACTAACCAAACTTACTAAACTAAATTAACCTTGTGATGTTAGTTCATTGCACTTCTGTCTGTAGAGGATTTGATATTAATCAGCTTGGGAATGATGCCAAGAAAGAAATATGTGGCTCACAAGAGACCCAGAGAGGAGCTTTATGCAGCGTTGAGGTGCTACATGGCTGGAGTTTGGTCAGCTTATTGTGGCCTCCTTCCGTGGTTGGGGGGTGGTGGTGGTGGGGGGGGGGGTGTTTTTCCAAGACCAAATGGATGGGAGCGACATCCCGACAGAGTTCTACACCATGGAGACCACCTGCATGTGTTGGCCAGACTGAGCTGAGACTCAACACACACGTGCTGCTGTCACACAGCAGACATCAAACACATTTACATCCCAGTATATTCAGTTTGCAGTACAGAGGACCTAAAATCATCTCTTTGAACTCTGGCACCCTTAACATCACCTCAATGGGAAAAAGCCTTTCTGAAGGCAGATTTTGACTTAAACAGAACCTGCATCCATATATGTGTCGTGCTGTATGTCTCCAATCATGCAAAACGCATGTTAATAATAAAAAGATACTCTTTAAACTAAATAATCCAAGAGATGTTTTGACTTTACAAATCTACATCAGAGTCAAAGAAACTTGTTGCATCTGGCACTAAAAAGGCAGTTCAGCATGAGTTATGGTGCAATACTTGAGCAACTCCACTTGTTCAAGTAATTTTTCTTCCAGCTTCACTAAGAGCAGGGCACATTCCTCAGAAAAACCAGATCACATCTTCAGTCATCTCCCTGCTGATCTTACCTCAGCGTAGGCCAACTCTCCTGGGGCGAGCAGGAAAAAGGGTCTTATCACCACCTATATCCAGTCCTAGATTCTTCTCCAGCCTCTGGGCTCCATATCTGTGCACGATCCTCAGAGCTCTGATTCCAGGACAAGAAGCAGTCAGCCTTCTCTATCAGCGCTGTCAGCACAGTAACAGCCCATATCAAAGCTAAGACTGTAAAAAGTCAGGGAGATGTCTGTTTGAGTGCGTGGGAGAGAGTGTTTGAGAGGGGTGTGTGCGTGTACATGCAGGAGCTCAACCAGATGGTCATCCCACCCTTGTCTCTCTCACCCACCACTCCTCCTCCTCCCACTCCCAACCCAACCCTCTTAACCTCAGCCCGGCCCCTTAACCTCAGTCAACCAGTCACGGCAGGGGATGGAAGAGCGAGGCGTCTCTCCTCCGCTGACCCTCCTCTTCTACTTCAAACATATGCGTCCAAATGAGAACCACCGGTGGAGCTCCAGCTTCAGCTCACAGGAACTGTGCTTTTAAGTAGCACATCAGTGATGGCAGAGCTCGTTTTACCACACTGACCGCCTCATCTCCACAACAGCTTTCACATGACATTCTTCTCTCTCCTTCCCTATCAACAGCTCAGAGATGTGGGGAAGGTGGTGAACGTTACAGTCAGGCTCTGGTTGATCTGGTGGTTTCATCTCTCTTCCCTCATGTGCTAAATTGTCACTAAGTTACAGAGGACTGTTTGTTAACTGCAGCTGTATGATTACAGAGTGATTGTTGGGTCGAGTGAACAAAAGATGCTTTATTTATCCCACTGTGAAAAATTGCTTCCTACCATCTACAACCTCCTGGCTCAGCATCACATAACCCTTCCCTCCAAGTGAACATGATGTCAGCAAGCCTAAATGGGACCAGCTATTGGGCCTGTTCATATGAACCACAGAGGGCCTTTACAAATTACTTTAACCACAACGCTGTTATCATCAGCTTAAAACTGTCTGAGTGAGGGTTAAAAATGTCCAACAATGTTCAGCTCAACTTTGCTAAATCAGGCAAAATGCACAGTGTAACTGTATTATGGGACTCTTGCGTCCAGTGAAACTCTTCAGGAAGATCACAGTTGACCTCTGCCTCTCCTTCACCTCTGCAGGAATGTCTGAAGGTGATTCTCTTCCTGTTGCTTCAGAAAACAAAAGTGGACGGTTTAGGTCAAACTCTGGACAGTTGCACCTTTTGCATCCATTTGTGGTTGTTTGGTTGCAACGTCAAAGTGTTACTTTCTCTCAAAATGACGTGTTTTATAGAGAACATAACTGTGCCTGAGAAAACAAAAAAGTTCATCCTTGCTGGAGAGGGTTAACATACTTCAAGACCATAAAACAAAGCAGTAGAACATTTTACTAGGAAGCCAGGAATCCATTAAACAGCTAGAATTGCTTTCTTTATTAACATTATTGCAGCTGTTTAATTTTGTGGAGATGACGTCAGGGTGTAATTCTGTGAACTAGAACTACATGCGTGAAGCATTTACACTGTGGGTTTTTAAGTGAGGCTGATATAACAGGGTTCGCACAGGTCAAAACTGTTATGTGGCGATGAAACTTCACAGCATTACAAACGGAACAAATGCCACAGAGCTGAGACAAAGTCACAGCATATCCAGCACTACTTTGGCTGATTTGTTGAAAGCCAAAAAAGAGGGGTAAAAACATGGCCACTCATTCCTTCTTTAGCTCAACTGTGCATGACTGACAGCATGTGAGTGAGAGGCACTTATTCTGTCATTTAAATAAAAGAATACAGTTTAGACTGGCTGATGTTCTTTTTAGTGAAAAGAAAGTAACACTCAGAAACACTCAGAAAAGAATTCTTCTATAAACTGCTGACTGATGTTTGGGGGCTTACACATGCCTGCATGGTGCTTGTACCATAAGTGCGTATGGGTGTGTGGACAAAGCCACTGTAGCAGCTAAGGCCAGGGAGGAGAGGTACCCTTTCACAGCAAAACTCAGGCCTTTGTGCTGGTCCAAAAGACTCTGCACCATGTCCCATTAGCAATTCTTAGCGGGGAGGGACAACACAGCATCCTGCCTTTGGGGAAGCATTCATGAAATGCAAAGCTGAGATGGTAAACTCATCTGGACAAAAGTTGAAGGGCCTATTCAGCAATGCCAGTATGGGTAAACAGAGTTGTACTCAGTTTCCCCAAAATGTAGAAAAGATTTATCTGTTCATTAAATACAAGATTTCCTCACATTTGAAGCTTAACTGGCATAGTTGCTGATCTTTAACTAATTTCACAGTTGCAGGTTTAAGAGAAATTCAGTAGGGTAAATGCTAAAAGAAATAATCCGATATTTTTTAGAAGCTCAAATGTGGGAACATATTCAGTTTAAACTGCAACAGAGAATCTGTGGCCTTTGACAATGAACTAAGTTCAACTATCTAAGGGCAACTGTGGATTCTCTTTAGTCTCTCAAATGGGAACCTGTAGAATAACAACATCCTAAGATCACTCTATAATTAGTAGTAGCTGGCTGCCCAGTTCAAGGTTCACCTCGGACAGTTGAATAATATCAAGTTGGACAAGTCATGCATCCCTGACCTCTGACCTTAGAGAGCACCACATGACCCATAAATCTATGGCCCCAGGGCTTTACAGCCCTTCCCCTGTCATAGTCACAACGACCTGACCAGAACCTCACACCTGGTCTGCACCTTCTCACTGCTGTAAAAAAAAAAAAAAAAGCTAGCGGCGAGGTCCATGACCAGCATGCCCTGACAATGACAGGACAGGGATGATGATCATCAGAACCAACGCCCGACGATAAAGCTGCATTCTTCTCTGGTCCAAACACGTCCTTGAAGAAGAGGACCCATAAAAAGAGGCATCTAGTCAAAGCTGGATCCTGCATTACTCACTAAACATGTAACCCCCATGTGAAACATAGAAATGAACACTTGCATGTTTAAATAAAAGATTCAAGTCTCAAGAAGTGCCATAAATTGGGGTACCAAAGGGGGCAAAGGGAAGGTCAGTCTCTAACTTACCGTCGCTGATGGCCATTGTTGAGAACGGTTCTCAATGGTGTGTGAGCTAACTTATAAAAAGTAGGCATTCTCAAGGTTTAAATGACTTGCCAACGGGTATTAGCAGGACACAGGCCCAACAAAAGACTCAGTTATAAAGGCCAATAAAAGCCTATCACTACTGTAACAACAATCCTTTTTACGCCTTGAAAGAGGGAGGAAAAGGTCAACTGGTGGAGCAGTCAGAGCATTGATATTGACTTAGCTAGATTGGCGCTGACAAACTCAGGTCAGACTGTGGGCTTGTTAGCCCTATAACCCTCACATAACCCCTTTTACTGTTTCACTCTGACACATTGGAGGCAGCTGAGGGCAACGCTTAGATCTAAGCTTAGTTTCTGGCAAGAGACATTTGTAAAAAATTAAAGAGAAATATCTGCTCACTTGACACTTGAACTCACCAATGATCATGTTTCTCAAGTGCACTGAATAAGAAAAAAGCTAAATGAAAAAATGTAAGGATTCAAGATTTATTGGACTTAATTGGTAATGAAATACATTTGAACTTTTCAACTCTGACCGAAAATCTAATTTTCTGACTTGCCAAAGGGCACAAAAGGCGTCGCAATACTTAAATTCATAACAAGTCTCTCTGTGTTTAATTATGAAATGACAGTATGTAATGCTATTGTATGAAACAACATACAACATAAAAAATGTTAAACAGATGATGTCAGTTTGGATGGCCCTGATTTCATGGAAGCAAACGATGACCATAGTGCTTATAAACCCATTTATTTCAGTTTTATTTAATTTGCTGTGACCCTGTTGTGTCATGTATGATGTAATAGACCATGAATGTCCAGTTTCCATAGAATACCCTGTAGTACATGACATAACACCACTCTACTGAACAAAGCCTGGTGTCAGCACACCAGTTCTTTCTTCACTTTATCAAAAGTACACCGCTGTCTAACTACCTTGCCAAACATCGCAGAGATGTACGATTGGAACAGCTCATATTTCATCCTCAATCTGACACTCTCTCACCTAGTTGTAAAAGCTGAACCTCATTGGGAACAATGGGAAGTGGAGCGACAGAACTCCTGGGGCTGTTAAAGGGAGGAAGCCCCTTTATTTGAGGACACTATAACTCAACAAAAGCCTGTGGCTGTCTACACACAGAGTGGGCCGAGGATGAATGGGCTGCTCTTACACTACTCACTTGCATGGACAAAAGCACTGGATCAGAAAAGGCCAAAGCCTGTCATGTGTGGTCTCCATGTACAAACTACAGAGAGTATAGACATAAAATGAAAAAAGCCAGGCCTATTAACACCTTAAGCTAATGACTTCAACCAACAGGCTTTTGTTTGCGCCATCATTTTTTTTTCTTCAATGAAGCTTGAAAACATTCCCTGTCAGGATTTCCACGCCATGTGAAGAGCTTCCATCACTCATGTTGAAACAGCATCCCGTCAGTGGCCACGTTCAACACTTGTGAACTTTAAGACTTTGCTACATTTTTAGCTGATGACCTCACGCTTTCAGAAAGTCTAACTCACACAGTACTCAAACCTCACACATCTGGGCTTTCCTCCTCAACCTTCCTCCAAGTTCAACAGTATATCACTTCATATGGCAAGAAAACTATTTCCTGTGTGTTACCAGCCCGGGGCTCAAACGGACACATGACTCAGACCGCAGTAACTAAACAGGCAATAGTCGGGCACGAGCACTATGAGAAACTCAATGTAGAAGGAGAGGGGAAGAAAAAAAACAAGAGGGAAAGTTGGCAATTCCCACACGTGGAAGCATTTTCCTGAGCCGCACGGCTTCAAAAGGCAAACCATGGAATCCAACAATACTCTGAAACAGTTAAGAGCTGCTCAGTCAGGATCCCACTAATGATTAACATTCCAGGAGAAACACTCTGTTACAGTCTTTTTAGAGCGTTCTAATTAAACACATGCTCCAGTGCCACAGCACAGAGGGAACTCTAGACGACTGAGAGCGGGATGCTTCTTTCCAGCTCTGCTTAATTGGACACAATTTAAGTCATTAAGGTGGTAGTAAAAACAGCAGAAAGAGCAGAGGAGAGGCCCACTGATCTCCGCTGTAAGGCTCCCTGTTGCTCTGATGTTGTTGACCCTTTAACCTCTTCATGTGACTCACATTCAAATGGACAGAAAAAAATCTATACCTACTTTCATCATGAGATGTCTGACTAGAGATTTATTCTTGTTTGACTTTGAGAATGTATTGATACCAGTTGTAATACGTTATACATGTTTAGAGGTCCTTCATCTTGGGAGGTAAACTAATAGCTGATTATCTGTGCATCTGTTTGCCACATGAGTTTCTTTCTAAGTGTCCATATTGTTTAGAGATCAACTGTTCATGACATGACATGACCTTCTTGCAATTTTAAGAATAAATGCATACCAGAGTGATCATATGTGTTGGGAGTAATAAGCCAATTGGTGATACCTGATGACAGTTTGACTTTGACTTGCTTAAGAGGTATGTTGGCTGACTGTACAGATTTTAAAGCCCTCTGAGGCAAACAATGTCCCCAATACCTAATCCAGTGTATCTGCCAGTACCAAGTACCAGCACTGTCATACTGTATTCCCAAATTACAATTCTGTTACCTCACTGCATGGACTTCTTGTACTTCATTGTTGTTAATTTTCTATCTAGGTAACAAGAGGCAGGGATTGCAATAAATCTAAAAAGTTGAGCAGGTGGCCTTCTGTGACTTGATGAATGTTACTGCTTTCAAAAACACTGTCCCTGTCATCATAAAATCTGCCATGTCATATCAATGCAGCGCAACTCTTATTCAATATTGACAAATTCAGTTTAAAGATGTGGCATCTGCAAATTAGGTAAGAGGTGGACTAATAAGAATAATTGTGTAAGCTGTGACTTGTGACTTACAGTATGTGTTCGTGTGTGTTTGTTCAGGTCTAGTGAGATCCAATCTGTAGCCCTCTGGAGGCCTCACTCAGTTTAGCAGATATACAGGCCAGACATGGGGTCATTAGTGTCCGAGGTTTGTGTGTGAGTGTGTATCCATGGGTGTGTGTTGGCACAGTGTGTGTGTGCAGTGGAAAAAAGGACACAACTGGCTGCCTTATCACCCCTCAAATTAAGGATACCAGTCCTCCAGGGTAGAGCTTATTCTTAGAAACCTCGCATGTAATGTGCCTGTTTCTGTCCGGCATCAGCGTGTTATTTCTGGAGCTGCTAATTCTGAGGTCACTAATGACACCAAACCATTTTCAGTCAGCTTCATGTGCCAACATAAAGGAACATATGTCAGTGGGGGCATATGTGCCGTGTGTGTGTTTAAAAACTAATATTCTTTCCATAAAATCTGATATACCTTTTCGTCCAGTTTCTTTTTCCCCTTTCATTTTCAGCATCATAAAATATTCTCCCTGAATGGTCAAATGTGTGTGTTTGCCTGTGGACAGGACACACACGCACAGTCGTACACATCTGGTGAGCCACTGCCCTTATTTTCTTTGGGAGCCCAGCCCCTAACAGGAAGACAGTGCGAGCATAGCAAACAAAAGCCTGGCTCTTTGAACTGGCCTCTCACTAGGAGCTGCCGTCAGGTTGTTGTGGCCAAACGAACTGTTTCTGTGTCAGCTCAGTGGGCCCATTGTGGGCCTCAGGCTGCTGCTCTGCAAGACATGTCCTCAGTTAGCCTTTTGTCAATATTGACCCATCTGTATGTTATCCCACAACATCTAGCTCCACTGTGATGTATGACTGTTTCCAACTGATAACACTTTTCCTCTGTGTAAAGACAAGAATTATAAATCCAGCGAGAGTAAAATGTCACAACTCACAGTAAAACTGTGGAGGTGAGAGAATACATTGCACAGTTCTTAACTTCAGTGATGCAAACCAATTTAAGTAACAGATTACATCCAAAGAAGCATTTGGAAACAATGTTTCATGCATACAAATGTATAGAAAAAGTTCTGCTACTGTAAAATAGCAGGTTGTAATTCAAATTAAAACTTGCAATCCTATGTAGTTTTCAGTATTTTAACAACTACACAATGTCATTGAAATATGCAGACAGCAGAGCAGATAGATTCAGGTATAAAATTTGGTGTCAGAAATATATTTATTTACAAATTCCTTATTTTAAGAGAATCATCTTCACTTCAGAACCTGTTCTTGATATGCCGCTGTAATGTGATTCAGTGCAAGATGATTGGTGCTGAGTACTGTGAGCTGATTATAATAATGGCAGTGTGCAAAACCTCCTGGAGCAAAATTAATTTAGATGAAATGGGAAGCAGTCTAATGTTTCATTGTGAATGTAAAGCATGTGCTGTCATACATATCTGGTGGTGTACACAGCACTTGCTATTCTTAGATGGACTCTCCCATCAAGGAATTATCTTTGCATTAGCATACATGAACCATTCCTCCAATGAAAAACAATGAAAAGACGCGGCAGCAGCTTAACTATTTTCCCAAGAGAGCCGTAAGGTGATAACATATTGATTTATTGCTTTGTGTTCCTGTTAATCTTCTTATGATGTTTTTTAGGGAGATATTTTAAATGAGTTATTATAATTAAATTCAGTAATGTGCAATTTGGGAATGAGGCCAAACTCTTGTATGCATACATTTGTTTCCAGACCTGATTAATGGCAGTGGAGAAAATAAAAGAATCAAAGTTTTAGTAAGTAAATGTTCTAAGAGCAACATCCTGGCAGACATCCAGCAACCGTCCCCACTGTCTATAACTGTAACCTTTCTGAAAAATGTCAGGAAATACCTTTGTTGTCAATCCAAGAATCTTGTGTGCCCTGCAGAGTCCATTTTTAAACCCTGCTGACCTTTTCATATCATCCACGCACACTGACTCCACCCCTGTGACAATACCAACAGGGCAGGAGGAACAAGAGCCACAGGAAGGGTGAGGGGGGGCTGTGTGTTTTGCATATTTCCAACTGCGGATCCGGAAAGCTTTAACTGAATCCCCTGTTGTGTCCCGGGGAAATGAGCTGGGCTTTTTAATGACTATCTCAGGGTAATATGTTTTCTTTTGCTTCTAGCCCTTGATGGTGCGATTGCTTGGTTGGATCCCTGTGGACGTGGAGGACGGTGGAGAAAACATGCCCTCCTGCCGGTGACCTCATCTGTGTCAGGTTGGGTCAGAAGAACTTTCCAAAAACTCCATCACCACGGTCGCTGACATTTGGCATCTCTACATCTGTTATTCCCCTTTATCAAAGACAGGCATGCCAATAATAACCAGTTTCATAGCACACTGCACCGTGGTTATTATGCAGGATTCATCCAGCATTGAGCATCTTGCCTATACATGGCGGTGATAATGAAACATATGTGTCGAGTATGACTTTCATCATCGTGGTGGTCTGATGGTTAGTCCCGCAATTATGCCGTGTGGTTACCAGAGATCTGCTGGGGCATTAAACTCCAGTGTGAGAGCCAAACCCGTTTTCCTCTAACATCATCCTGCAGCTCCTAATAAACAGAGCTGTGCCTGGAAGCGCTAAATCACTAGCTACCTTTAATCACTTTAGAATAATGCTTAGCATGTGGATCCAATGTGTGCCACTGCTGCAGGCACATCCCACCGACTCTCATACATGATGCTGTTTGAAAGTTACAGGAGGGGGAACGCAATGTTGTTATCGCTCCCACAGACAGCAACATCCACATTGGTGATCCCGATCTCTGCAATGGAGGTGTAACAGTGCCCTAAATTTGACCATCCAGGCCACCGTCCATCCAGCCAGGCCCAGTGACCACAGACTCAGGGACCACCGGCGTTTAAACAAGCCATACTTCATCCCGCCTCCTGCCAACCTACCACAAACAGTTTACAGTCAACGTGCTCTGCTCTCTGGAGTTTGTCTATGGCAACCCGACTCCATGCCACATCTCCCCGTCCAGAGCCATGAAAGACTGGAGTCCTCTGACAGCTCCTCACAACACACGGGCCTGTCCCGCTCCGCTTTTAGCCCTGCTGCGGTGAGCTGGACCACGTCTGGGGATAAAAGGCTGCCAGAGTGTTTGGCTTGCAGGCGATTTACACGGACGCAAGGGTGATTCATTCTAGCTTTGCACAAACAGGCCTCTGTGTACATTTCTCTGGTACTGGGCTTTTAAATCAACAGTGGGAAACGTATACACACGGGCACTGGGACTCACATTCTGCTCGTTCACACTCAGGCCGGGCCGTCTGCCGCTCACGCATACATTCTCCAACACCTACAGACAGTCATGCGCACACACTTATAGGTGGCCACTTTGTCTCTGTCCATCTGCTTCTCTCAGAGGAAAACACACACACACACCATGGCATACCCCCACTGTTTATGTCTGAGGCTGGCTTCATGTCTGCGATGTGTCTCCACCTCCCAAGCCCTTGCTGAGCACTAATGCAATAGAACACAAATGGGCTAATGTTATAGCTAGCTTCTTCAGTTGAAAGGTGCATTATTAGGTGATTATACAAAATAAAAAAGCCCTCATGATGCCCAGTCCTAAATTATTCAGCTTAATGCACTTTAGTACTAAAACAAACCATGAACATATTCCACATTTATTAAGCGAGCACTCATAAACATCAAATTGGCCAAACTGATTAGGACAGTTTCCACTGCTGTATCCAAGAAAACCTAGGATAAGACCTGCTATTTTATTCCCCTCTCACATTCACACGCAAATCTAAAACTTTTCAAAAAGCTTTTTGATTCTATTAATGCTACCTTTGATTCATTTCAAGGCTTTGGAAATGAGACGTGAACAAGCACCTTGTGACGTGTGGATCTGCTCCCAAAACGCCGCTTGCAAATCATTTAGTCTATAAATAACCAAATACTCACAGAGAATTCTCACCTGCAGCAGATCAGTGAGAGCATTAAGCTCAGCTCACATCTCCCCTTACACATGCCTCGCCTGCTAAATCATCCAAACATTAAATAACTGCAGCTGTGAGGTATGAGACCTCAGCCCATATACAGTGCTATAAAACATCCAATAATATTTATGGTAAGTCACTTAAATCATTGATTACAGTATATAGGACAATGTAGAACTTCATTCTTTGCACAAGATGCTGTCTCACAGATGTGAGTGTGGTTAACATGCCCTCATTTTGTATTTGCAGGTACACACAATGTACGCACAATCTACATATGAGCATTTATCTTTAGAGCAAAAACCTCAAATTATATGTATTTCTAATCTTATTTAGATGTAAATGAAGCAGGTCTGGAGGTAAGGACAATGTAACTGATGTGTTTCTGTCTCCTGCCTCACTCCTGGGTAATGAAAGCGTCAGCCTCTATTCTAACCACTAGGTGACACCACCTACTTGGGTCTGTGCTCTGTCCTCGCTGTCTTCCTGCCCTCAACACTCATACTCACTGAGTATTTCTTTTTCTACCCTTTTCCTTTACTCACCAATGGCCCTAAAGAGGGATAAAATATATAGACATGTATATGTAATCTTGACTGGAGGTGACCATGTTTCAAAATACCATCTGGTGCAATTACAGCAACATTTTGATCTGGTGAGTTACACTTTGTGGCATCGCTGACACTGTGCAGAACCTGCAGTTAATCTTCCCCCTTTGTACTGTCAAAGTGCTCCAAAGTAGGAGTCCATTTATTCAAATCCCATTTTCACTTGTGTTGTCCTGCAGTACCTCAAATCACTTCCACAATCCATCATGTGCTTCCAAATAAAGACTTCGGCACCGCCTGGGCCTGTCCTCTCAACTGGCTGTCAGCCTCTGAGCTGCACTGTCCTGGGATCAGCGGCGCTCTGTTTTTGTCAGCTGTGGCCATAGTGACAGATTTCAGGTCAGCCTCACTCTGTTCTTCTGCGCTCGGCCTGAGACAAGTGGGTCTGTCACTCTGTCAGCCCCCAGGAGGGCATGCACAGGACTTAATGGCTTATGGTGCTGTTTACTGAGCTCCAACGAGAGCAAAATATTATCTCAGACATCCGAGGTTAAATATAACAGTATCTGTTCTCTGGTGCCTTGTTGTTTTAGCACCATCCATCACGGCTAAGAATGGAAATGTTTGAAACTTGAAGGTGTGTCATTGTTCTCCAAAGGACGCTCTTTATGACATGTTTAGATCTGAGAGAGGTCCACGGGGAGTGATGAATTCACCCAAGCAGCTCACAGTGTTATTTCTATTTCAGAAGCTGACTGCACTGCAAAGAAAGTCCTTTTAACAAGCCTGTTGGGCTCAGTTCACTTAGTTAGAATATTTCTGTTTGCTAGACTTGAATAGATTTTATTTGTCCAGAATAGATCACAGATCACACTATCAGGAGGACAAAAGTTGACTCAGTAATTCTCTCAACAAATGAATTTCTGGTAAAGTAGCCAGATGTACTGGCTGGCTTTAATCAAAATATTTCAAGTCTCAAATCTCAGGCTGAACGACATATCAGAGTGGACGGCTCCCACCTTATCCGCCGTGGCAGGAGCCCAAGAAAGTGAGAGGGGACTTCTCCTCTCACGCTGCATGTGGCCGGGGTGTGTGACCACATTTCCCCCCTCACTCAGCAGCCCTGACAGCTCTGCAGCTCTGCAGTGGCGGACAGGCAGCGGTCACGCAGCGCCGGCCAGTTGTCACCAAAGTGACAGGCGACAGCTGAGTCCATACATCTGGAGGCCCCCGGGGACTCTACACCTCCACCTCCACCCACCCCACGTCTCCCAGAAAGTTTTTTTTTTACACCGTCTGAGAAGCCTCTGCAGGGAAAAGTGAAACGCGTCTCTTTGGAGATGTTGCTGCGTAAAAGCGCACAGCAGAGTTGGGTGAAAGTAAAGCCAGTTTGAAGACGCTTTTTTCCGGCAGACATATGTCCCTCTATAGAGTATCAGAGTATCATGTTTTTTAAGTGTCGTTCTTTTTTTTTTTAACCACAAGACTGAGGTCAAGTTTTCCATCTTTCCTCTGCCACTGAAACATTTAGAATGATTTCAGAGCGCAAAACTTGAAACTGAAGTGCCCTCAAAAGTCCAGCATATACATTTGTGTAACCGTGGGAAGCAACAATATCAGAAAACTGCTCAGACTCCTGAACTCATGTCCCCAAATCATCTATTTAAAAGGCAGTAAATGACCCGGTCCACTCACCTCCAAAGCGCTCCGGCACAGTAAACCCGAGTATCCAGAGCCAATATTCCTGAAGTGAGAAAGGCGATTCGCGCTGCGTCTCATTGGCATAAGATGAAAAGTCCAGAGAGGGTGCACCACTGTGCAGAGCTGAGCCCAGAGCTGCGCAGGGAGATAAGCTTAAACTCCAGATACTGGCCGCACTGAAGAGCCGCGCAGAAAGAGAGAGAGAGAGAGAGGGAGGGAGAGAGAGAGGGAGAGAGAGAGAGCCTGGTCCGACCTCAGCCACTGTCACCACATCTCAGTCAGCTCAGAGCGCACGGTGCGCTCCGGTGCTCCCCTCGGCTGTCACAGCGAAATGACATTAGCGCTGCTCCCTGCCTATTGGCTTAAACAAGCACCCCCCCCACCCATCTCCACCACCCCCCCAACCCTGCGAGACGGACCAGTCTGAAGCACAGTGGACAAACGCTCCTGTGGGCTTAACTCCTGCTGCTACTTATGAGCTGTTTGTGTAATTTAAATGCTCGAAAACTACCAAGTGAGAGTTAATCTACCCCCTACGCCTTTACCTATAAGCTGCCCTTACCCTCATGTGAACTTTTGCCTCTATCTAGGCTATATATATGAACCAATGATAACAAACTTTGTGACCTTTAAAGTGTTTTTTCTCCTTAACATATTTAACAACCCAATAATGAAATAAATATTCATCAACAAACAACAAGAACCTGATGTGCAAAGACGTCCTCTTTTGCACTTTCATCTCCACGTACAGTTTGTCACAGGGTGTAGAAATGTGATCTTTTATCTCTTTTCTTGGAGACCTATTTGTCTCTCTTTCCATCAGTGTGAATTTTCACAATGTGCTTTATGTTCTTCCACACAAACTGTGTAACTCTACTCCTATTAACAGTGGGTTGTGAAAGGTAAGCCTACATGCATACACTGAAAAGCTTTTAACTTGCTCTCTATTGCTGCATTATTAAGATTTGAAGAGAATGGCCACCACCCATAAATCAGTGCATGAACATAATACAATTGTAAAAAAAACACACATTCAAAGTCGCATAAAAGTTTAGAGATTTAATTTTGAAAGTTTAAAGATTTAATTTTGTTTGCAAAATCATCCCGCAGTTCCATTATTCTGGGACATCAGTGGCACTAACATGAACTCATGTGCTGACAACCTAAACTCACTGGTGGACCTTTAAAGGGCACGCTGACCTGCTGCGACCCAGAAGAGGCCTTTCCGTGACATTAAAAGTGACGCTGCGCCTCCAAACAACTCAGGCAAATCTGGATCATTCCTTGCATTTGAAATCAGGATCTGAAAATGCCTTTGGAACTGCGCCGTCTCTGAAACATGAAACGCAAATGTGACGAATGCATCGATTTAATTGTGTGTCCTTTGACCTTTACGTCTCTCCCTCTCAGTGGAACAGACGCAGCGTCTTCGGCTGACCCGGGTTACAACCCAGTGACCGTCGCGTAGATCCGGCTGTGTGAATGCATCCTAAGTGAGAGCAGGTTTAGCCAGCTCAGACCTGTCAGTCATTCTCTCCACAGTCTTGGCATTAAGCAATGGAACACACTACAGTGCCAGATCTTATGTGGACCAGATGGATATAAGCTACTATTTGGCATCACACTTCACCACAAGCACTCTATGTGAATCTTTGTTATCAGAACTGTAGATAGGAAGAAGATAAATAGGCAGAATTCAAGCTAATTTAGGTGAGGTGTCACATGAGCGGTACCTCGTTTAACCTCTCGTTTCTCCTGGTATACGCCAGTCACAACGAACTACATTTTACCAAACCTAAAATATTTTCCGTCCTTTTATTCGTGATGATGCTCATTTTAGCATCAGCAGCGAGAGTCGTGGATACACTTGTGTATTTGACCTAATTCTGATCAGAATTTTCATGCTTCATTTTTCAAAAGTATAAGAAGTCCAAATGTGAGAGAATAGGCCAAAAATGCGACACCGCGGGCATTATCTTGAGGTTACAGCACAGCAAATGAAAGGAGGACAGTTATAAACAAATGGGGTGTGTATGTCAGGCTTCTGTAACACGGCTAGATACTGTTTCAGATGGCTGATTATTCTGAGGAGTGACTTTGCCTGAGACCAGAATGTTTGACTGGCTCGACCTGATAGTTAAAACTCTCCCTCGATCCCTTATCTCGTTTCTTCTCAGAGCTTATCTCCAGCTTACCTAATGAGATATTTATGGTGGACAAAAATCTCTGAGCAGCATCACTTTCATGACTTCGGACCGTAAAGATGCTCGACATACTTTCCAGCGAATCACTCGGTGACTTTTTGCCCCTGGTTTTAACGACATAGAACTTGTTTCTGATTGCTGTTTATCAGATGTAAACTGCTGAGCATCAGTTGGCGAATGAACCAGCAGTTTCTTTTCCCATTACAGCTGTTTTGTGTTTGTCGTGCTGTGTGACTGTGTTGGTTGAATCTAACGAGATTAGGAGCTTAAGGCGCTATAACCCCCACAACAGGAACTCACCAATGAGTCTGCTTGAATGACAGAACATGACATGTCCCATTTACTGTTTGTATCCAGAGCCATGTAAGGGTCTGATAGCTTTACACTTTTCTTCATCTTTGCACTCTGTCTTGCAGAATATCTGTCCTTCAGTGAGAGCACTCATCCATTAAATATTAAAAGAAAGTTCCTATTGTGAACCAGCACATTTTTCGGATGTGCAGAAACAATAATGGATCGTTTCACAGAGTCAGGCCATTGACTTGGAGACCCAGTTTTAGGAGCTCGGGGAATTCTCCATTGAGCTTTAGTGAATCCCACCTGCATCTATATTTTATACTCAGGAAGCGCAAATGCATCCAGATGAATGGTAAAAAGCGGCATACATTCAAGAACACAAGTTTTACCACCAAAGTTTTTTTATATTTGACCTGAAATTACAGTAATTAGGCTGTCTAAGAGGTACAAGTCTCTGCTGAGCACCTCAAGCCACCGACAGTAATGTAGTCATAACCTTGGTTGCCAGGTTGAGTGAGGATATTTGCAGGAGTGTTAGCATGGTCTTAATCAAGTGGCTTGTTCTGGCTTTCATGTTTGCTCTACTTTTTATGTGCGGCTGCATGTTTGCTCGGGTCCGGCCAAGAGTGAACACGAGGCTGCAGCGCATGTGTACGCTCATTATGCTGCAATAGTTTGATTTTCTTTTTACCACGCGAGTTATGGCTTCCTGTAACCGACTGGGGTGTTTGCATGTTGGAATATATGAGATAAGGAGATACAGATGGAAACGTGTCAGCCCCAGAAACATAACCCACACACATATTTCCTTGTAATTTGATTTGTGATATGCCGTAATTGCGTGTTGGTGGCACATCACTCCCACAAAGAGAGAAAATAAATCCGCATTGAGGTGCATTCACAACAATTTTGGGGGTGGGGATTCTTTTTTCTACAGGGATCTTGTTACTTTGAGTTTACACAGGAAATCTCAAGTCCAAACAAAGGCAGGAAAACAAACAAACAAGTGACCGGGACAGAGGCTGATTGCTGAGGGCAAAGGCGGGACCAGTCAACAGAGCAGCTGGACCTCTTGACCAGTCACCTGGCTGCTGTCCATACTCAAACACTGGCGGCCAATTAGGGAGCACCGGTCATCCCTGAGCCCCAAAAGGCCCGGCTTTACTCAGGCTGTTGACTCGATTTTTTGTTGGACAGCTTGTCACAGATTGACAAATGGCATCACATGACTAAAAACAAACAACTTAATGCATGAGCTGGAGATACAGCGAGTCAGTCGCATCCTGATTCTCTGTTTCTGTAGAATCCCACAAAAAAAGGCACGTAAAGAGTTTAGAGTCGACATGAAGTTCTACTTTAAAAACTGGCTATTGGCACTTTGTTTGGCTTCTAGATCAAGCATTGTGTGAATTCCAGAGCATTATAACTGATATGCTACACTTTAGCCTTTGTAGTCTCTAATTGGCTCCTGCTCAAGTTCTCCCAAAATAACTACAAACAGCCCGTGAAACAGGAGAACGCCTGTTTGCTGACAGCAAGCTAATTATGGAATTGTTACAGGGCAGAAGTAATAACCAACTGATCGTAATAATGTCATATTTGCTTTCCTCCACCCTCATATTTCCACTGAGGTTTGTATCATCATCATGTTTGTTAATGGTCTACAGCTAGCCTGGCCGAGAAAGTGTTCAGTACATAACTCTGCAACTTTTTTCATGCTTCAGCCTTTTTACAGATTAAATAAACAAGTAGCATTAATAACATTAATTAATAAATACTGAAGTATTGTTATTTTGATTTTGTTATGTTTGCACAAATGTTTTTCCTTTGCATTTAGTCTTAATACTAAGCTGACCTAACTCTCTCCTGGCACCAGCTTCATATTTACCATACAGACGATGGAGAGAGGAATCAGTATTCTCATTTAACAAAGCAATGCTTGTTTACCAAAAATGTCTAAATATTCCTTTCAGTTATGCACTGCCGACTGACCTATACAAGAGCACACATGAAATTTTAGTTCACATTGGATTGGAGAGGTTCCTTTCAGCAGTTATTCAAAATTAATGTCTTTTCCTGGTATTGGATCTGCCATCTGCCTTCATACTTCTGCCCTTTCAGTCATTTATGAAAGTGCTGCATCCTCTGAAAGGAGAGGACTTTAGTGTATCCCAAAGGAAGTTTACATATGCAATAATCCTGTTCCCTGAAGCATATATTATTTAAGAGAGTAATATCTCCACTTTAAATAAGGCTGGATATGAAAAAAATGATGATGAAATACCTTTAAAACAAAAAGAGTTCTGGTACTGGTTTCGCATACAAAACCGGGCACCTTTATGGGTGTTTACCCATTATGCAACCATCCAAACTCGATTAAAAGGCAGAGGTGGTGCTTCCACATCTGCATAACATGACTTTGATCTCTGGCAAATTTGTGGGCCTTTAAATTGGGTAATTTCTGCGGGGAATGTGCACGTGCAGGAGGAAAGTATGAGGGTCTGAGGAAAGTCTTGCACTAGTCGTTGCGCACAATGCTTCCCCAGTCCAAAGCATATTGACTGGGGAGGGTTTGCAGCCCTGCAGGCAGGAAAACCAGGCAGCTGGGGGAAAGACAAACACAGGGAGGGTTCAACTGAGCCGTACCACCAAACACATTCGACTTCAACGAATTATCTTCCCTCCTCGAACAGTTTGCTCTGCATCTTTGTTCGTGTGGGCGAGCTTCCCTGCTGAATTTTTCACGCCCATCCAAATGTTATGCCTCAAACATAAATTGTCAGAGGATCAGGCCCTGATGCTAGCTGGTTTCCGTTGCTAGCTGGTTGGTTGCTTTTTTTCCCCATCTTTGTGTCCCTCCCTCAGTCTTTCATTCTTATCCCAAAAATTGCAATGCTTCTGCTATTAATTCCTTAGTGGTGGACTGAACCTCCTTCAGGCATGCTGCATTCCCCAGAATAGTCCTCTGTCGCCTGTGAGATAGCACAGAGCACACAACCTGCACTATTATTAAGATTCCTTATGTTACTCAGATAAGGGACATAAGAGGACCTCTGCCTCTACTTTCTTTTTCTCTCTATAATGTCTTCCTTCCCTGCTCCTCCTCCCTGTCTTCAAAAAGGATTCCTTATACTCCTGTATTTGCTCCATCTCTTTCCCTGTCTAAGTTTGCAGACCTTGTCCAATCAAAACTAGCACACTGGCTTCAGTTTCTCTATCACCGTCGGTGGCTCTTTGACACTTTGCTTTTTTGGCACCCCAGACTGCAACCAACACCTCCCGAGGGAGCCCTCCCCTAGCAGCTACACCCTTGTTAAAGGAACTTGGGAAGACTGATGTTATACCCCAGGCAATGTTACATTTATAGATATACCCACAGTGTGTGATTGCAGGATTGCAACTCCAGGCAAAAGAGCGATGAAGAAATTCACACCTTTGTACACTCAATTGCGTGGTGGGGAGATGTCGCCTGGAAGCTATCAGTAGAAATACTTACCCTGCTGCATATAATCCCTTTTCAGTGTTATCCTCTCTTTACTTGGCAATGAGAACTCTTTGCAAATGGCCAGCCCAGTGGATAGTGTCTGTTTCCCTCATAACAGGGGCTGTACATCTTCAACTGCAATCCTGCGCAGCTTTCACTGGGACTAGGCTGTAATTTAATGTGTGCCTGTGGAATTCAGTGCCGGGTCATATTGCTACAGTAAAATACCATCAACAGCTTTGTTCCGCCACAAAAAAATACATTAACAAAATGAGGCCAGCCGCACTTCTGGGCGCCACTTTACGTATAACACATTACTTTTTACAGACTTGTTAGAGGCTGAAAAGGGCCAGATAACCTGATTTACAGCCCTGGTTCTTGTATCAGCACCAGAAGGCATTGGTTTCAGTATTTTACTTGAACTTGTGGCACCGCCATTGTGGAATTTGCTCTGATGAAAGGTGTCCTTCCATGCAAGGCTTTTTTCATGTTGTTGTAGATCAGTATCCTGAGGATCATCAACCTGGGTCTGTGCCAGTACAACTCTGTCTGCACCTCTGCAAGACTGACAGGCTGATGGAGGAATGTTTTTTTGGGGGGTGGGGGCGGCCTTGGAAAGGTGGTCTGAAGGTAGCAGCTTCTTGGAGGAATCTGCCCCATTCCCTAAATTCCTTGCCCGGCAACCTGCTTAAGTGGAACTTATTTCAATTGGAGATCACTGTTTGTCCAACAGGAGTTTTTTTTACAGCTCTGGAAAACTCTGGCCCCTGCTCTGCACCCCCTTCCACAATCGCTTAAACTCTCCTTTCTTCCTCGCTTCATCCCTCCTCCTTCTCTCCAACCCTCTGTCCCGTGGAAATGCGCCATTGACAGATCTTTATCAGCAGCCCCATCCCTGCTCGGGCTCGCTGTTTGCCTTTGTTTTATTTCACCGACCAAGCGCTGAGCCAGGATGAGGGATTTGTGTGCGCTTCCCTCTGCAGCTCTGCAGACCTAATGTGAAACTGGTGCATTTGTGGTCGTGACAATCCTTTTCCACTCTACGAATGCTGCTCTGGATGATAATAACATGGGTTTGTGCCTGGGGGACAACGTGGTGTGGTCAGGGTCAGCCGCAGATGGTTGTGCCTGTGGAGGATATAAACAGCGGAAATGTCAAAACAACCCTCGGACAAGTAAAAGGCAGAGGGAGCGAAATACTGAGAACGTGAGACATAAAGAGGGTAGAAAATATGCCAATGAGCGAGAGTTAAAGACAGATGGAAACAGGCATGAAGAAGACTCAGCTAAATATAGACAACATGCAGGACTGCCCTCTTGTCCTTGATGGTGTGATTATATGGTGATGGTGAATGGAAAGTATGTTGAGCAGTACATAAAACAGAGGAGTGTGGGCCGAAGGTGTCGCCTTTCATCCCCCTGAGCTGGGGACAAACAGGCCGGATGAGTCTCCAGAGAGGACCAATTCCAGCCACCAACTCAGGCCTCAGCAGACCCCAAATCCACACTACATTACCCAGAAAGCACGGCCACCCATGCTTCTAAAGGCTGGAGAGGACAGTGAGAAAAAAAGTGTTAATCCATCTCAGCTCTCTGTATTGGCAGCAAATACATGACGCCATATGTGAAGCCAACTGCTCGTGTGTTCATGTTTTCTGTCCTTTTTCCATCCATCATTCCCTGTTTGTTAATAACTCTTTGGTCATTTTCACAGTTTCCCCTATATGTAAATTGTTAACCAGACGTGAACACCAGAGTAGACCTTAATAAGCCACTTGAAATACAGTTCTTACAATGTACAACAACCACTTATGTAATTACCAAAGTAAATGCTGAGCTCCAACAGGACAAGACAGATGGCCTAAAACATTTTTATTTAGAGGTAACAGCCTAAACCTGGTGACTACAATGTCATTATTAATGATAAAAAAGTTCATAGTTTATCATAAACCTGAGTGATCCTCCCAGAGGCTCATCATAGTCCATTACTTGTTTCTTGCTGTTTAAGAAATTTGCATCTCAAGAGATCACATATGAGCAAAAAGAAAAAATGTGGGTTGTTTTTCGGCATTTGAACAAACGATGCTGATGCTTTTCTTGTGACAACAGTCTTCTCTGTTCAACCTCATGTTTGGGCCATAAAATCTATTAAGAAAATATGCTTCTAAGCTGCCTGGGTCTTTTATAATGCTCGAGCGCCTTTCTCATATTTGATGTCACTGAACACAGTGTCCTTGCTGTGCTTTTGCCAACCAAACTCCGAAGACCAGATGCGTGATTTGAGGATCGGAGCCCAGAATAGAGACGGGTGACACAACCCATCGCACCATCTCAGTCTCTGTCTCTTTGGCTCACTTTCCGTTTCTCATGCACACATACTCAAGGTGGCATCAATTGTGAACGTCCCCTCACAAAGACAGTCTGCCTGTCAATCCACGTCCTCCTAATTAGACGCACTGTATCTGTGGATGTCGTCTGGTTTCATTTGGGCGTCATTGCTTTCTCAGTTAGTTAGAATTTAATGAGGTGGGGACAATAGAAGAAAACCGTACCATGTGCACTGCTTCTGTGTGACTCTTGAGCCGTTACAATTGTCACAGCACATCATTACCATTTCCACTCTGATTTCCATTGTATGCCGTGCTCATTAAAAGTGTCACCAGAGAGATCTCACTTCTTTAGCCTGAAACCAGCCAACTTGCGGCCTTTGAGGGACGGATCTGTCTAATTAGTCAAAGAGAGAACTTTCCCCCGAGATTAGCTTCTAAAAACACACTTGACCTTTTGAAATTTGGAAAACAATCCAACACCTGTGCCGGGCAGGGGATTACTTCAGATCTGATAGCCAAGAAAACCATCATTACATTTAATTCTGTATGTGTGTGTGTGTGTGTGTGTGTGTGTGTGTGTGTGTCTGTGTGTATTCATGTCAAGGTCCCTGTAAGCATTTTAAATTAAAGGTGTAAATGGAAGGCCTTTCTGCGTTGCAGGTGGCCACACACACACACAGACACACACACACACAGAGTCAGGGGTCATGTTGGTCCATTAACAGCCACTCTTGTGTGACGTTCAGAGAAAAACACTATTATAATATTTATGAGTCATTTTCAAAAGCTGCCATGTGCGGGAAAATTGGATAAATGTTTTCATGGGGAAATGACATGTGGGTGATTGTGACTCAGGAAGCAGTGATGGATTGTGACCATCTGATGAAATGCATCAGTCAAACTCTGGTTTTAGTTTTCCACATGGAATGTTTCTCATAAAATGCAGCCTTGAACAAAATGGAGGCTGCGCTTTAGATAAGCAGCTGATCGTTTTGAATTCATTCATACAGTCTGAATCCGTCTGAATCAATCTGATGAGAAAGTGTCTGCTGACCATATTATGTGATGATTCACACTGACAATTATTAATGCCGTTCATATTTTTCTCAGTATGGGTCCAACCCTGACAGCACGCTTCAAATCAAGATGTTTCAGGATTTACATGCTATTTTTTGGTATGCCCCTTTCTTGAGGCAAAATGAGATTAACATACTACCAAATGTCAATAAAAATCTAATTGGGCAAGAAGTTTTGAGTCACAAAAGTTGAAGGAAAACTAATTAAGTTGCACAATGCAACTAAACACATTAATCGAGATATGAAAACACAACGTTACCTGACACTTGCTTGTTCTGTGATTTAGACAATGAGAAGTGCATACAATGAGCCAAGAAAATTTAAATTAGAAGCTAGTTTGTTAGTTAATTTCAGCGGGGAGCTATTTAAAGTAACTCAGTGTGATATAAAACTGAATTTACATACTATAGCTGCTGTTGTTCTTTTGCAGAGAAGAACAAAAGGCAGCTCTTCCAAAATCTGTTCAGCTCAAAAGGTGCATATCTCAGCCTGTTTCAGAACCTAATTGAATGCAGTCCATGCTGGGCCTCATCTACATAACAGGGCATATAGAGGTCAGCCCTTCTGTAGTTTTCCTGCATGGTCTTTCTTGAATATTTTTTTCTCCTTGCATAATTTTACATTCAATTCACTATGATTTCATCCTCTTGCACACTACTAGGGCTACAGAAGTGGGGCGGGCTAGAGAGTTTAAAAATCATATATGCTTTGTAAATCTTTGTTCTGAGTTGCCCCATTACGCACTGCATTGCCGTAGAATCAACTATCAGAAACCACTGACCTTGAGGTTTTTTAAAATCTTGTGATACAGTGAAGGCAGCAGCCACTTGGAGATCAGTTGTAGCAAAGTCTGAGGAGCTGTCAGGGGCACAAAAGGTGTTGCCACTCAGGTGGTGTAGGATAACGTCTGTGTATACACCCCTGTCAACTGCCCTCTTTCTCTTGTTCAAGTGCTTATCCATCAGTTTAACCCAACACTCCTTCACTGTCTCCTGCATAATCAGCCCGGTGTGGAGTGATCCGAGCACCTAGACGGGATCAGCCGGGAGCAACGAGAGTGTCATCACCCTCTTTTTCCTACTTCAGGCATGAGGCATTCGAGATACTCCGCAGTGGATCATGTGTGCAGTCACACAGACACACCGCACAGGCACACAAAACTGCAGCGACACACATTCAGGTCAGCGAGGTGACGCTTGGAGTACCGGAGCTGTGTTCATCACCGCGGATATAGTCTGTCACCACCACAATGGGGTGGGATTTGAAAATGCCTGCAAGAGGGAAAAATAAGAGCTCTCTTCTGCTCATATAGGGGAAGCTTGTTTGAGCGTTCACATTTTCTGCAGGGACTTTTTGATGAAGACAAATTATCCTCTTTCAGCCGGCACTGAAACAGCAATTGAGTTGGACAATGGGGCCAATCAGGCCAGTATGAAGATATAAATACAGGGTAAACTAGGAGCATAATTCATTGTCATGGCACACACATTGTTCTGGCTTATATTAGGCAACGGTTTATTCCAAAGAGTAAGAGCAGGCCAAGAGAGGATCACGCTGCAAAAAATATCCATCTTTTAAAAGACGCATATTCTTTTATAAAAACTGGTCTTAAAAATATTCACCCATTTTTCACTTAGCTTGAAAGGGACCACTATTTTTAGACTTAGCCCTGAATAAACTTGCTTCTTTTGTTCTGTTTGAAGTCCTACAAAGTAAAGCAAAGCAGTGTTTCAACTCTTTAAACAGTTTACCGTGAGGTTGGGAGCTTTAAAGCTGCTCTAATCATTAACGATATATAACAATGGGATGATTGTATAATGTGAAATGAGGTGCTTGTCTCCAGCTGCATAAAGCGAGGTAGCTTCAACAAATACTCACTTGGATAAACTCACCGTGTGCTTACTGCCCCGCAAAGAACTGACAAAACAGAGTGAAGTGTCTACCTTCTAAAAGCACATTTGCTGTTTCTGTAGAACAAAAAAGAGCTCAAATAAAAGTAAATAAATAATTTGTTAGGTGAATGACAATTGTTTCCTAAAAGTTTGCCATAAGGCCAGCGTTCAATTCATTTGTGCTCTTTTATAGTATTGCCAGCTTGCTTAGTTTTAGAAGGTTAATAGAGAAGTTGCAATATTGTATGTAATACGAACATGAGCAGAAATTTCAGTATCTATTCACCCTATGAAGAAAAAAATAACCCAAATAAGAATCACCATTAACCCTTTGCAGTGACACTCATGACTTTGCAGCTGCTAAACTGCAAATAAAAGGTCCAGCTCTTCCTGACTTCGCCTCAGGGCAACTCTTCTGAACATTACAGTAAGGCATCAGAGGAAAATGAGCCTTGTTCCAGTCTGTCATTATGGTGATACCACAGCACAACGCCAGACAGATGTCACTGTGAATGAGACGAGCCATGATGAGTAGACTGAAGCTGTGTCGTGAGTGACATAGTTTAAGAGACATGAGTCACCCTGCAGACTGTTTCTTCACCGCTCTTTCTCATAGTCAGCCGTCTGACTGGTCTGTTGCCCAAACAGGAGATGAGAGAGAGAGCGAGAACAAAAGACAAAGGAAAAAACAAAGTGATTGTGTCTGAACTGAATGTGTCATTTGTAAAGTCCTAATGACCGGACTGCAGACTGCTTTACTATTGCAAATGAGACAGTCAGCACTATACTGTGAAGTGATATTTAGTCTAAATAAACACCCACATTACCAAAAATGGTAGCAGCTGCATATTAGCCTTTGGAAATGACTTGCAGAGTATGTCTTATATTAATAAAATGTCATTTTGTTTGCTGGACTAATCTAGAATTATCCCTTCTGTGCCAATCTCTCCAAGATATCTCTGGTTGCCCATAATGAAATACAAAACACATATTAAGTGTACAGTATCATAAAGCCAAACTGGAAACACAAGAGGGTCTGACAGTCTGTACAGATTTATGTTGGGTTCACGCTCTGAGGATTTACACCCTTTTGCCTGAGCACAAACCACAGCTGAAATAACCCAAAATGATCCAAACCCTCAAGCAGTCAGTACCACTTCAAGTGGTGCAAGAAAGTAGCATGAATTATGGAACATTCTCGTTTTTATGTTCTGTAACGGCATGAAGAAGAAGAAACAAGTGCTAAAATAGTATCGTCCTTGCAGGATGTCATAACAATAAGGCAGAATAACTAATTATTCTCCTATCAAAACACAGCCATAGCGGGGTTCGCATGTGTTGTTTTTTTGTGGAGGGAGGGGTCCGACGGCTGGACCAGTGATGCTTGATTCACTCTGATCTTTGTCAGAGCCCGCGGCCTGTCCACCAGCTGTGTCCAAACAACCCACACCCTCCACTTGTGTCTGGAAGCTCTGACTGGAGCTGGTGGTGGTGGCGGTGTGAGGTGGGGGGTGAGGGTGTGGGTCAGCTGAGGGTGGACCAAAAGTGCTCTCTCTCTCCCTCTCTCTCTCTCCACGCTACAGTAACTTCTGCTTTTGACATGTGGAGGCCCAAGGCCCATCCATCCTCCCCCCTGACAGCTCAGCTGCTCATACAGGCAGGGGAAGGTAGACAGAATTGGTGTATGCTCGCTGCTTTAAAGTCACAATCTGTGACATTTTTTCATTTGTCTATTTTCTTTCTGCCTGTTCATGAAACACTGATTCCCATACCCATCCAATGAAACTCTTAGAAATTTGCTTCTCTAAACACGTCATAGTCTGCTGCTGTGTTGCTTTGCAGGACCTACTACATTTTCATTTCAGCAGCAGTAAAACTGGGCTTTTTTTTATAAACGTGGAAAAATAGCAGCTGGCTTGAGTGGTGAAGAGTTCAAAAACATTTGATAGGAAAATATAAGCAATGCATATTGAGCAAAAAGAGGAGAGGAATGATGAAAAACATCCTCAGCGGGCAAGCTGGCTCGTCAAATTTTGGTTTCCCATCACACAGATCTTCCCTCAATGAGCCAGGGGACAGACTGAGAAAAACCTGGATGAAATAAAAGAGATGTTGCAGTGCAGATGGTGTGTCTTAATCGATGTGAGCTCAGCGAGCTGTGATAAGGGACCACGTCTACTTTGAGCTGGGAGAACTGGCAAACCCTGCTCAGGGAGCTGTGCAGCATCTGCAGCCAGACATTAATAGATGACTACGAGTACTACGTTGACAAATTGAATGCCACCGATGAGTAATGACAAGAGACTTGTAAAAGAGAGACCATCACAGGAAACTATGGACTCAATTGTTACCAAATGCACTGGTGCATGTGTGCAATAATAAAGAAGGGATGTACCTAAAATACTGATTTTTGAAAAAGGGGGTCCCATTTTGGTGCTGCATTTTTTTTAAATCCAAGAATGAGCAGCAATGTGTGATAAATGAAAACTACACAGCTCTAAAGGAGGTTTAAATCTGCCTCAATAATGCTTAAATAATGCTTAAATGAATTATCACCTGGATCTGCTACTTATCTTGGCTTTCTGGAGCTCTTTCAAGTCACTGTTTAGCTGTCTGATCCACATCTTTACTGCTCTGGTTGACAACTGATCGTTGTTTGTTTCAGAAAAGAACCCTCTAAAAACCCACTGTAGACTCAACAATCTGCACCACACAGCACATAGACACATTTAAAAACAACCAAGCTGGTGAACATTGTGGAGCATTTAGCAGCTGGAGAAACAGATATTTTGCCTAACCCCCATAAAACTGCAGTGTTATTTTGACACCTTTCGTACAGATCAAACAAACAACATATAATGTGTTAATTAGTGAGCTTAGAGGAGCTGGCAGGTGGATTTCTTAAACAAAGGAAGTTGTTTCTCCCTTCTTCTAATCTTTATGCTAAGTCAAACGAGTTACTTGCTGCAGCTTCATATTCACTATACAAATATAGAAAGTAATATTTTTCTCACTTAACTCTTTGCAAGAGAGAAAACGAGCTTATTTCCCCAAAACTCTACTTTTCATAACCTTGCATCTATCAGCATTGCCTTTTCCCAAACAAGTGGATACGTATATGCTCTCAGACTATGGGCAGATATTTTAATTTTGCACAGGACCATGTGGTGCAGACTCCCTCTGGTCATGCAATAGCTAAACTTACATGGTGCGTTTGCCCCTCTATAGTGTTTGACAGTAATCTTTCATCAGCTTTGTAAACTATGTAAACACAGAAACCTGTGGCTGCGAATGGGCAAGATGTAGTGTGACTCCAATCCCTCCTCACGTCGGGAATCTGGGTGTACTGTATTAATAACTGCAAAGGACCACGCTCAGCTGGCCCAAATGTGCGAAGACCATAATAAACTTTCAGCTGGCTGCACGCTGAGAATAGTTCTGTGTTTCCCCCAAACACCTTTCCCCCTGACTGGCGATGTTGCAGCTAAAAAACATAGCGAGGGATTGAGTCATATGGTTTCACTTTGAGAAATATACTTTCCTACATGCTCTCTGAAAAGCTCAGGTTTCCATTTTTGTAGGTGTGGTCTTCTATTTAGGTCACAACAGAACTCAGAGGAGAGGAATTCCCTGTGTATCCATGTGAGGGAGGGTTTTTAATGAACTGCTCAGTGATTGAAATGGGGCAAGTCAGCTTACTTTTAAATGAAGGCACGACTGTTCATACTGGGAACAAGAGGCACATAACCAGAAAGGACTGCTCTAACGTGTCAGATAAAGACTCAGATGATATTCATAGTGAGAAATCATAGGAAAAAAAAGCCATGGTTAAATACATATAGGAATTCACTTGAACCATACATCCTGAGCTCTTCATCAGGTTATCATAATCTGCATACCAGATAGTTTTTCATCTGTGCAAAAAAAAAAAAAAAAAAAAAAAAAAAAAAAAAACACACAAAAGTTCAGGGTGGAGGATCTTTGAGTTCCACCCACCCATCATTTCCCCCAAGCTCGAAAAAACACCCTTCTC
>JBAJHX010000081.1:7952982-7976549 GCA_037176925.1 Amniataba percoides | reverse complement strand
TTTTTGGGATGGTGTCCAACGAAGGAGGGACAAACCACACCCCCCCTTCCCCCCCCTCTCCCTTTCTTTTCTTTTTTTTTTTTTTTTGTAAAAAAAAAAAAAAAAAAAAAAAAAAAAAAAAAAAAAAAGCACACACAGAAGTTCAGGGTGGAGGATCTGTGAGTTAAGACCAGCCAGCAGTTCAGCCACAGCTCCCACACATACCCCAGGGCAGCTTTCTCCGATGAATAAAGAAGATGCTTTATGGCCTCTGGTTCCTGGTCTTGGCCAGTCATGCACCGCAGCACCGTAGCTTATTCCACACTGCCATTATCAAACAGAAACTATCTGAAAAACCCACAGAGAGCAAGCTGCCTTATTAAATGAAAAGTTGGTTTGTGAGTGAGTTTGTAACACACCACGTCAATTTACTTTGAGTTTTGTGCATCTGACTGTAGCTTTAGTTAAAAAAAAAGCTCTTGTCTGGTCCTAAGAGGGAGTAAAAAAATGTAGGAGAGACAAGCGGGGAAGGTAGCGATTGAATGACTTCATCCAGCAGATATGAAGGATATTTCAGTTTCTACTGTGTCATGATCTGAGAACCACCTTGCTGCAATGCTTTCCAAACCACTAAAATATCAGCAGATGTTAAACATGTTGAAAAAAATGTTTAAACCCATCTTTAGCTCTGCGCGAGACATTTTAAATCCTAAACATTGGTGTTCATGCTTACCTGACTGGATACAGCCAGTGGTGGAAGTATAATTACCACAATAGATAAAAAGTCACTTTATTTGCTGAATAAATGTAGCTGGGTAAAAACTCTAGTTTTCTCAGAAAGTTGTTGATAAACTGGAACCTCAAAGCTGTACTTAAGTTCACTCCACCACTGGATACTGTCTTGTTTGATGATTATCAAATTAACTTGAAAAGCAGGGGTCACATTCTGCCACCCCCCATTTGAGCAACATTAGCAGTTTTCTGGGGTGTTTGTGCATGAGCAGGCACTTTTCTGCATGTATGCATGTGCTTCTGTTCGTTTGAGCCGAGAGTGTGGATTAGGTCTGGTCTCTGGCTCTCGTCAGCACATGCCGGACACGGCGCTCTGAGGCCCTGCATTCATTCCACGTTGTTTTCATTCCCCCACCTTCACTAGGTGCACAAAAAATGTTTTCTCAAGTCTTCGCATTCCAGCAGAAAAAAAACTGCTAGCATTTACTTTTACACACACCTGGGCTGTGGCCTTTCATTTGATACCCAACATTTTTCAATCACACAGCCAAAAAAAAAAAAAGCTCCATTTCTTCTTCTGCACTAAATCGTTTTGGCACACGGGACATGCAAACAAACTGTAGGTGAAGCTTTATTAAACACATATTTCCGAATCCTTCATTTATCAGAGAAATCTACATTCATCTTGGCCATTAGCGCTGCTGAAAATAACTGCAAGTACATGATTTTTTCACTCACAGAGGGGCCCTATCACTCTGTTAGCACTGTAAACTGGAGCAGGAAATATCCAGGCCTGTAATTACAGTCAGATACAGAAGGTAAGGAAGTGAACTAACATTCCTGATCAGAGCGCAGCTTGAATGGAAGACACTCGAGACTTCCTCCGGTACACATTCATTTATTAGCTTTTCATTAGGCAACTCGCTTTCGGTTTGATCCTTCCCCAAATAAAGCTACACAGATTTTCCAAGAGGCAGTTTTGGGTTTTCTGCTCTCTTGTAGACAACCTGGGATCTGAATTTAAACCTCTGCTCTCAGTGTACAGCTAACAAGAACAACTACCAATGCGCCATGACAGACCACTTTTTAAACAAACATGATTTCATCGGGCCTGGCATTACATTGTTATTCCATGTTGATGCTAATGACTCTTTGATGGCCTTTTGCGTTAATCCAGATGACATCCTCTGACATTCTGGGACTGGGCAGCCGACAGGACGCAGTTGGCACACTCTGGCACACCCTGAGTCTGGCCAGCACTTCTGCAGATGGTTTGAGCTGAACGTGTTGTGTCATCTCGCAGCCCTCTTACCGGAATCAGACTTGGCTGAACACCTTCTGCCCTCAGCGAATCATACCATCATGTACACAATTACGCTCATTCTGTTGTGATTTTTGAGATCTGCTCTGAAATTTGGATTTGATCAGGCCAGCTTCTTATGCCATATTTCTGTTAGGCATTTGTTGTGTTTTTGTTGCTCTACATTTAATCACACATTTACATCTCTTTACACATTTTGGATATATGCTGTAAATTTAATCCAGATAGATCTGTTCATAAGCCATATTACTGCTATCTGGCTTTTCACATTACTCCGAGCAACACGGTGTCAAGTTTGGGTTTAGTCAGTTGATTTGTCCTAATGTGGCTAATTGCCAACAATTTCTTCAGAGGATGAAGCCTTCTGACTCTTTTCATTTAGCAACACCAGAGATCAAACCTTTTACATATCTTTTACATATATACATGTAAAATATCCATGGGACACATTCCCAAATGAAGTATTCTTTAGTGACCCCCTGACCTCTCCTCAAGGGTGAAAATGAGTGTACCATTTGTGTCTGAAGAACCTTAGTCTTTGTATGTTATATGCCATTGGATGCATAAATGATCTCTCTCACCCCCAGTGCAATCAGAGCACATTTCTAAGAAGGTGATAATATTCTAATTTAGATTAGTAAGATTAGCATTGATTCAAAATATGACTATAGCTCCTCTATTGGAAAGATACTGGAGAGATCATTTAAAACTTTAAATGACTTACTAAGCATTTGTCAACTGTTCATCATGCAAAGTAATAAAATGTAAACAACTGCTTTCACTTCCTTGAATCCATTTCACAAGATTGACATAATATAGTGGCATTAAATCCTTTTTAAAAAAAACAAAAGCAGTTTAATCATTATCTTTCCCATCAAACATAACAAAAATCTGTGTGACTGCGTTGTCGTGTTTGTGGTGTACAAGCTTATTTACTAAATGATTTGCCGCTGCGATAAAGGGATGAATCCTTCTGCATATCTCATTGCCAGGGGCATGCAGGACTGGGTGTCTCGCTGTAGGTTAGTTGCCCCTATGACACCCGGGATCACACAGACGACCTCATACCAGAGAGATGCGCTGTACTGACGAGGAGCTGAGATTCTTGCACCACACAGACAGCCCTGAACAGGGCAGGCTTTCATAACAACGCTGCCTGTTCCGTTTCCTCTCGCCGATGGTGCGATTTTGCGCATGAGCTGAAAAAGTCTCCACTGTACTGGCAGCAGGTTACCGGAGGCCACGGCTCTGACGGACAGATGCCATCTACCACTGCTCATCTTTTCAATATACACCCCGAGCCCGAGCGTGGTCACTCTACTGCTGGGAAGTCCAGTTTGGGGAGCTAAAATACATTCCCTTCCAGCAGGATCTTGATATGATTCACAGCTCAGTTTCCAGCAGATGTGCTGGTATAATTTTTGCCCAAGTTTTGGCCTTAAAGCAGGAAGCCCCAGGGTGCTTTGTTGTGGTGGGAAGCAGCCCCGCTATCCCAACAGAGATCTCTGTCGCAGGGATTTCGGACAGCAGGAAAGCCAACAAGAGGGGCTTTCACATCAAATCCCCTGAACTGGTTGCTGGTACTGTGCCATCACACTTCCCCTATACCTTACCCTGCGGAAACAGATCTTATCTTTCCTTATTGTGGGTGCGACTTAACCCATATTTATTCAATTTCATCAGTTATCTGTTTGCAGAGGCAGCAGTGACTCACATCAGAGAAGATACAGAGAGATACCTAATGTAACTCCTAAAAGCTGAAACATTCCCACACACCAACATGATAAACCAGGCACAACAACACGTCCAAAAAATTAGGTTAAAGTTTGGGCCTGACCAATAACAAGCTACTACTTCTCCTTTCAACAAGCACACATTTTAGACACTCACTCGGCTCCGTAAGTTGGACAAACTGTTGAAAACAAGCCGAAGGCAAAAGCGCCGGCTCAGAATGAGGGAGGAAAATGATTACAGCCACCCAGACTTTGGCTTGGACGTGATGGGTTGTTTACTGCCAAGACCGGCAAGTTAGCCGAGGAAACAAGATCACTCTGACACTCTCTGAACGAGTCCCCAGCTCTTGTGGAACAAATTATTTACTGACCAAGTTTAATTAAGAATAAATTGATTTGAAGTTTTATGTGGCTGTGACTTGGATGAACACAGCTCAGTACACACATAAGTCACTGGAAGGAAACACTGGAGTTGGAGTTGTGCTTTGGCTCCTGCAACATTTTCTCCCATAAAACATAAACCCTCTACAGCTTTATCAATAAGTTTCTGCTTCTGACAAGATAATATCTAAAGCACAGACATGAGTTTGATTTGTATCAGGGCTTGGATAAAAATAATTTTGCGGGAGTTGGCTGGCTTTTCATCCAGTAACACTCCCACTGCAGATGCAAGAGAAAAGCTTGACTTCCTCTTCAGTTATTCCAAAGTCTGCGCAGTGATGCATGTGTGAAGGTCTTCAGCTTGTTCCTGCCTTCAGGTCTGTGTAGTCCTGACTCATATGGATGCAGGAGATGTTGTCTCTCCTCGGCCCTTGAGGCATCTGCTCGGTTTCCAACAAGTTGCGGAGGGTCTGCCCTCAGAGTCACAAGGTTCACCACTCAGTGAACTCGGTGCCTAGAGGTCAGTGGTCAAGAGCCCGGGGCCAGGCCACAGCCTCCGCAGCTGACAGTTATGCCTAAAGATCATACTCAGCAAGTTGATTTGTGAGGTTTGCGTAGAGCAGGGGCGGGATAGTCAAACAAAGCTGTTTATGGCCCTTATGTTTACCTGTGTCCTGCCCCCGAAATATAATTTACAGCCCATTATTCTAAAACTACAACACACAGGATATTCAACAGCAATGACAGGAAGTTATGAGTAACTAAGTCACAACAAAGCGAGAGCATTTTCTCTACTGCACAACGAGGACAACTTCTTCAATTCACAACCGTATTTTATCTCCAGCCCGTTAAAAAGGTGTGCATACAGTGTAGCAAGGCTTTTAAACTTTTAAACCAGCTATGGTGAAAAAAGCTAATTAGAATTTAAAGAGGGACAGCAACAACCAAGTGGCCTGCTGAAAATCTTGTCAAGGCTTTTTGAGGAGTGCTCTCATAACGCCTGATGACCCCGGGGTAGAGTAAACATTCCATTTGGCCTTCATGACTCGCCAGTAATTACCCAGACTGCCCCAGGGCACTCCTCGCTGCCTGCCTGGCTAACTGGCAGGCTGGTGATTTTTACAAGCCAGCAGACATACAAAGCAACATGCATGCATTTCCTAACAGGTTTTACCCCACATTAGCGAATCGAGGTGCATTCACAAGGGGCTTGTAAACTCACCTCCATAAAAGTCAGACTCAAAGCAGAGGGATTCTTTTCTAATGGAAAGCAGCTTGTTGGTGTTTTTAAATGGATTTGTGCAGCTTTTTCCATTGTTGTCAACTATCCTCTGTGTTTTTGCACAAGAAATGCAGCCTGCCCAGATGTTCCAACTCAGTGCAGCGCTGGTTGTTCGAGATGAATCTTCTCGCATGTATTTGTTAAAGTGTGTCGATTGCTGAATTCTGTACTCGGTTGCGGTAGTTATTGTCTTGGCTTGATGTTGGACTGACGCACTGGCGACAGTTTCTGCCCATGTACTCACAGACTTAAAAACACCCACACATACACATGCACACACACACACAGGTCTGATTGTCCCCTGTCTGGCTCCACTCCCTCATTATCTGTATAACTGCATGTCTGAGACCTTTCGCTAAGCGGCCAAGCCAAGTCTCCACAATGCAGACTGACATCCCAACCATGATAATTCACCTTTGGGACCTGAATACGTTTGTATGGCTTCACTGATTCAGTTAAAATGGTGATGCTGTTCTGATGTTCATCAAATTTGGTGGACAACTTATAATAAGGAGTCTCATACCGAGTACTGAGAATGACGTCTGTCAATTCAAGTTTGTTTTAATGGCATGACTATAATTAAGCAATAAATCTGTCTTTCTCTCCCTCTCTCCCTCTCTGCCTCTCTCAACACACACTCTCTCTCTCTCTCTCTGCCCTGGGCTACATGTATGGTGGTGCTTCTGCATGTCTGTGTGCGAGTTTGTGACTCCCCTTGAAAAGTGAGTCACAATGGGGAACAAAAGGCTGAATGAACCTGAAGAGGTCTTGTTAAAACAGTCTGGGTGGCCAAATGAAAATGCACAGTGGAATTCAATTTTTGACAAGAAAAAAGGCCTATAAAAATCATTATGAATTTGCATAATGTTAAAATCTGATGTCAGTGAATGAATGAAATGACAAATACTGCAGCACAAAATAGGTCAATTAAACTTAAACGTGAAAGCAATAATAAAAACATTTTCACTTAATGCAACCAGAGACCCCATTACTGCACAAACATCCCTCACAGACACAATTATCCGTCAAATTTAGGTTGTCAGCACAGCAGCCATTTCAGCCAATCAGACTGACCCGATCTCCAGCCTAAATGGTAAATGAACGTGTTGTTAGCTTGATGGATGTGCGGTTCCTGAGAGCCGGCACTCGTCTTAACATAAAACCATACATCATTTTTAATTGGCTGGGGGGAGACTGGAACTTGTGATAATTAAAATGTAAAGTTGTGGAAAATGAGCTGCTACTGCTGCAGAGCTCCAGAAACCCGTTAAGCTTAAGATCCATTAGTGGTTTACTAATAAACTAAGCATGTGTGAGCCTTTAAGCATGTTGACTATCTTTAGAGGATCTGGAAAAAGTCTGGCTGATAAAAAAAAGAAGACAAAAGAACACAAAAATCAATAGCAGCTGTGGTGTCACACAAAGCAATTCAAATTGTATTTTTTGTATGTTTTGCATTAAAAAAGTCTGTTCAGAACTTTGAAATGAGCTTAAAAGCTCTTCAGAATAAATTTCGTTGCACAAAGCCCCCCGTCATCACATGTTGTAGCAAGTGGTTTAAAAAGGGACGAGGGGAGACGGCTGAGCTGAATGCAAGTACTGTTCATGCAAGGCCCTCTGAATGCATGTTTACTCAACTAGTCACATGTCCAAATCTGAGCAGAAAAAAAGTAATATTCCAGACAGATTAACCCTAAAATTCAGGTTAACAGCCCTCCAGTGCAGGAAATTCCTGTTTCACATGCTATGAGGGACTCTGTCGTTTCTGCATTAACCACAATATGAATTTTGTGTATATGATCTATAAATTTAAGGGATATAAAGTGAAATCGGTCATTTAAGTCTTATGGGTGGAGGAGTTTCTATGGTGTTTGGCAACATGTCAGACATTTAGTGTTTCATGTAAAACTGAAATACTGAACCACACACATACATTTAGTCTTCTAAGTGGAATGGTAATAAAAAATCTACTTTGCACAGCCTGTTGTAAGGTTAAACATAACTTTGTGTAACTCATATCTCTGTCTGAGAGGACATGGACAAGTCTGCAGCAATGTGTGCCACATAAAGACTGTTTGACAACAAAGATATTCCTGGAGCTTGTGAGGAAAGTCTGATAGGCTGGGTTTTCCATGCCTGTGTGCACCCAGAGTCTGTGTAAATAAAGGGAAAGGGCTGGTAGGGCTCTCTCAAGGCTTTGCTCTCTCTGCTCCGACCTTATAAGGAGGCTTGCTGATCAACAGAGCAGTCGCTGGGACATTTGATCCACAGAGACAAATGGAGAGCACTTGCACTGGAAACAGTGGGCAGGCAACCTGGGGGAGGGGGAGCGATCATAGTTAACCATCCTGCAGATATCGCTGACATTTCTTTAGGAGCTTTCTGGCAAGTTTTGTCAAAAAGTGTGGGGAGGAAATAGCATCTGGAACAGAACATCTTTATTATGTAGTCATCAGTTAAGGTATAAATCATTTCAGTGTTAAAAGAAAGCAGGATAAATGAAAATCTGATCTTTCTCAGCTGACGTTGTAACATGCAGTATCAGCTTACTTTGCCCCACGGGCAACAGTTGCTGATTCACTGAAGCCGGAAAGCGGCTGGGATGAGAGGGTGCCACCAATCTCACAGAGACGTCAAGATGAAAGGGATGAACGTGTTCGTTCCCAAGAGCTGTTGACAGCAGAACTGACTTCCAGGTCAGGATGGGTGAGGATCATCCACAGGGTCCAGACCTTTGTGGTCACCACCAGGAAAACAGCTGGTCCTGGGCTCTCCTGCCAGCCATCCTCCGTCACTCATGCAGCTTAGCAAGAGCTGAGTCAACTACATGAAATGGACACTCCCCTTACCGCCAACCACAACCCCAGACAGTTTACTGTTATCTCTAGCTCACGGCATCAATGAGAGCTTTGACAGCATCGGATGATTGTAGGGTGACTGTGAAGGCCTACGTGAGGGATTTTCTCAGGACATCTGCTTGTGAGAAATCCTCCCGTTGGTGGTATTTTCTTGGCCGTATGTTGAACCCGAGAGAGTGACAGCGAGGAGTCTGATCATGCAGGCACATGCGGGGTCTCAGGTGGCACGATGCATGTGAAGCCGCGAGAAAAGCCAAGCAAGATGTGTAGGAGGCAAAGGGAAGGGAAGACCACCAATTGCACAGAAGCCAAGCGAAACATTACACATTAGCACTGTTAGTTCACTGAGCGGCCTTCAGTTGAAGCAGCCCAGCTGAACGGCTCAGCGTGGTGACCCGGCACCCTTATCAGCGAGTGCGTGTTTTGATCGCCGTTTCGATCACTCAGTGGAGCCCCCACAGGTTCCACATCATGTAAGCCCAAGGGGGTGGATGCCTGTGATGCAGAAATGTTGTTAAGACATGGTGTGAAGTGAGTGGCGGCGCCGTGGGGCAGCTGTGTGGCTGGCAGGGCCAGGATGCAGAGGCAGGTGTGAGGACCACCTACAGTCTGAGCTGAGAGGACACGCCGTTCTCCTTCCACCGCCTCATAAACACTGCAGGTGTACCAATGCAAAACAGTCAGCTTAGAGTCATGGAAACTCAACCTGTCTTCTTCTGCTTCCTCCTTCTTCTCTCCTGTCTTTACATCTCTCTATTTCCCCATGGTTAACTGGCTTGTTACAAAAATGTTAATCTCCCAAATACTATATACAAGGAGCTGTGGCCTTTTTTGCTTGTGTCCCCTTGCATCTTAATGTCTGACCATGATTATGAGCATAATTATGAGACTTCAATATCACCCACTTGATAGGAATTGAGAAAAAGCCAACAAAGTCTTGGCATAAAGACTTCCATGTAAAGCCTCCATCACTGGCAGTAATATTCAAAATGAACCAAACGCCTCTTCTTCGTCTGTGGATCACTTTTTGCTCACTTTTTAAACTAATAGCTAAAGATACACACCTCATAACTTGCAGTAGTTTCAAAGTATGGCTCATGATGTTGGTTAAATGTTTATAAATTAGCCTGTGCTAATTGTGCCTAACTGAACATAAACATATAAAGCAGTAATCATGCTGTAGTATGGGGAGATTTGTATTGCTAGAAGCTGATATTGTTGAGAAAACACTGAAATACATTGTCACCGAATGTTCTGTTTTGAACTTCTTGCCCCATGAGGGGATTTGTTCATTAAAAGTTGTTTTAAATTTATTGTTAAATATACAAAGTAGAAAATGTATTTCAGGTGGGATCACAATTCTCTCAAAACACATTTACGGTGGCAGATTAGCAGTCGAATTGTAATCTGTGGGTAAGAGGGTTAGCTAATAAATACTAGTTGTGATTCAAATAAACAAATCATCCTTCTTTGTGAGTTTTAAACTCATTCATAGCTGAGAAAGACATCTAATTTTTTTTTCCAGTGTAAAGCAGCGTTCTGCCCTGAAGTCGTGATTTACACAGTACGAGGCCCCTCGGTAAACAGAGGGAGCAGACGCACTGCTCAAGGGCTCCTCATTCATCTCTTCATCCCAAGGACGCTGACAGCTGGCCTTCGTGACGGGACAATGAGCCCGAGAGGAGCTCCAGCAGAGAGACACCGGCCAAGGGCCCTTTCTGCTCCAGAATGAGACTCTCTCTCTGAAGGGGTTAAAGTCTTAATCCTCCTCTATTCTCTATGGCATAGGGATTAGCCAGACAAAGTTAATACGCACACCTTCAGGTTAGGGACCGGAGGAAGATCCCTGCTCTGCGGCTGCTAAGCCTGTCCGCTGTTTGCAAACAACATGCGGCCTCCACTGTCCTCATTGGCTGTGGCCAGTACAGGAGGCCATTTTGGCCAAAGGGTGACCACCCCTGTTTCAAAGCCCTTTATATAGAAAGAACAGATTGTTTGAATGTCCCTCTGCACTTTATGCGTATGCATTTTGTCACCACTTAACCCCTGAGCTAGGTCATGATTGAGATAGAATTTGCATTCATTTAGCATGAAAATATTGTTGGAGTTATGTAAACAAGTGCATAATTAGAGCGATTTCACAGCTCACACTGCTGACCCTCAAAAGGGGGTTTGTTTGCCACTGCTCAGCAGTATATAAATATTCAATTGCCCGTTAGCCACGGCTGCTGCTAATCCTCAGCAGGAGTCGCTGCCAAGTTGGAACATATTTGAGGGCAGCTGGATAATAAATCATAAGGACTCAAACACAGAAATATACCAAAGAGCTTGCTGTTTACGCCTTTTGTTCTAGAGTGATGATGGCTGTGACAGCGGGCTCGTGAGACGAGACAAAACCCACCAAGAACTTCAGTCTCTATATGGACTGTCCAAGCAAGCAAGATGAAAGAAGAGCACCACTCATGGTACAACAGAATATTAACTGTGACAGTACTGTGTGATTAAAATCACATGATGTTTTATGTCTTTGCATTGTTAATCCTAGAAATAGGAGATGAACTTGCACTTTTGATAAATGTAAAGGTATTTCTGTAATGAGTGGTTTTCAACCTGATTGCCTGTTGGAGGCATCAAAGCTACATTCTCCACATTTGTGAAAGTAGTAACCACTCGTTTCTCCTCGCTGTATTATTTACTGTGAGGAGAAACAGTGGTCCTAAAGAGCTTTACAACTGAGGATTTTTTATCAAAAGCTCTAATCAGAGAAGTTGAAAATGCTTAACATTCTCAAACATAAAAGGAAAATTGCGTGCTGACTGCTTTTACTTTTACTTTTTACAGTACAATAATTCACTCAAACTGTTTATTGGCTTAAGCAAGTGGATACTGGTATGTTGTGTAAGTGGAAACAGGTGTCCAGTGCTGTGGCTGGTATGGAGACATACACTGTCTGCAGTATGTGTGTACATACATGTGGTCCATTTCTCCTATCTCTCTATCTCTGCTGTTCACATGCTCTTTACTTCATACAAGTTCTGGAAATTGATGATATACAATTTTTACCAGAGGCACGGTAATAAGCATCATGGGAAATTAGGGTTACAATAGCTAAATATGGTTTATGTGATGAAGATATACCACATGTTCCACAGGGGAACATTGTGGCGACACTCAGAATATTGGGGCATATTTGTGTGACATTCGGAGTCGTAAATTGGCGCCTGTGCTCACACCACCACTGTCAATCATGTGGGATGGCCAGTGAGTGAGCATGTGCTTGCTGAGGCGCTGTCTGCCACAATAACATGTTTACACTGTGCAAAGGAAAAGCTATTGGATGTATTTTTACAAAGTCAGATGATCAAATGCAGGAAAAATTCAATTCTACGGTTTGGATGAGCGTGATTGTTGACTATAAGCACTGCTTTTTTCATCACAGTTAAACATTTCCCTTTTTTCTGCTGAAGTAAGTGAAAATTATATTGCTTTGTTGAGGGCACCCAACAGTATAGAGAAGAAAGAAGGGTTACACTGTTTCAGCACACTAGTACTCACTTTGTAACGCAATATGTGTTCGTAAATTACGCTACACACCACTTCATTTTGAAGTGTGGAGCAAGAAGCGGTACCTCACTGATCAGTTTAGAGCATTGAATTCCAATGATACTGTCAGGATAACGAAGGACAGTTAAATATAATCTGAACAAATGTGGGCTCATGCCTGGCAAACTCTGGCAAAATCTTTCCACACACTGATTTTTGCACTCTGTTGGCCTCATAGGATTGTATTGGAAAATTGTTCAGCTGCTAATACAAATAAACAGTTAAAAGGAGTTCAGCTCCTGACTTTCAGGCGATCCCTCCCAACTTACTGAAAAAACTTAAAATGGCAGACTGACCACTTTTACTATTTTAAGTATGTAAGTATGGTTACTGGCTTGCAGGAACATGAACTGCCACTTTCATGGCACCCTTACGCTAACTAAATCGAAGCCATAACCAACCAAGTGGCATGCATGCAAATCCACAATAGTGCTGGTTTCTAACCTTCAGCCATACAGGATATTAATGTATTTGCCTTTTCAGTAGCAGAGACGCATGGTCGCTGCAAACAAACACAGCCTGAGCATACAAGCACATCAAATTTCCTTTAGGGTGTACTTTTGTACATGTATCCATTTTTTGATTATCTGTGTGAAGCAAATGCAGTGAATGTGTGACAGATGTGTGATTCACGATATCTGACTGTATTAACTAGAACACATCTCACAGAAAATTGCAGTCAATACCAGTGTGTATTACAGGACATCCATGCATGTATTGACAGATCCTATCGCTTTAATTCCAATTCCTCTGAAATGATGTCTTAAGTCAGTATTTATGAGTCATTAAGCATCTTTTCCTAAGATATAGACCAACAGACTTAACTTTTAACTGATAACACTTCTCCATCTATATGTCGTTGTTTTACGTTACTGTACCATACCCACTAAAGCTATCATTGGAATCCGTGGAATGGCTAAATGGCTTGTTGAAGATCTTATGAGATCGCCTTGATCCATCTGTAATCCCACTCAGATAAGATGAGTCCTACCGTATCTCAGATGATCTTAAGAATAGCTCCATTCATCTTGTCAATGAGAGGGATTCTGTGTTAAGCTGAGAAGTCTCTTTGCTGACCAGAGTATCCATCATTGGTCATTAGGACATGAGTGGTCCACCAACAGGGCCAACATGGCTCAGATCCAGGTGGGACTTGATTGCTGATTGAGCTGAACAAATTCCAGTGTTCTGTCTGGAAAAATGCACAGTGAGGAATATCAATAAAGAAGCTTGAGCTTTGGGGTCTGCTTTAATCCACGGTGAAACCAGAGCGGCCTCTGTCACCGAGCCTTGTTTATTACTGAGGGGATTAAGGTATTGCTAGGTTAAGAACAACTTTGATCATTACTGCTGGCTCCTGGATCGCACAAAGGCTTGAACATAAGCCAAGGCAACAATTACCAGCCGACAGAGGGTCATTAGACAGAGGGCTGCTACCCACGTTCCAGACGCCCCCCCACCCCACAAAAAAAAAAAAATCCCAGACCAACCAGGACACATTGATAACATCAAATCCACCTCCACTCTTCCAAGCTTTGCCACAATCACGCCAAGACAGGCTGCCTGATGCTAAGTACAATTCTGCCGGACTCCGCTGAGATCCATCACTCCCCACAACTAAAGAAGAGGAGTGGCCCAACAGGAAGTGTCCAGGGTGGGCCAAAGTGGGAGGCTGAGAGCCTCTGGGTGGTTAGGTCCATGGAGAGCTGCTCAGATCTGGTTCAAATATGATGCTATCTCTGCTGTGCTTTGCTTGATTCTTTTCCCTCTCTTATTGGGGCACAGTAAAGTCAGCTAAAGTAAACGCAGGCTGTGTGGTGTTATTTTAGATTTAATACAGTTTTACTGTAAATGTAATATTTATTGACACTCCTTAAGAAACTAGAGAGAGATGTTGAATGTCAAGTACTGTGATTCTTTAACTGATCTTTAATGCACCATTTTACTGAATTTACAGTCTTATCTGTATATAGGAATCATGCAAAGGAGTGAGGAATGTGTAGATTTTTTAGCTCATCGGTATATGAGCTCTGTTTTGAGTAGATAGACTTAGCTGGTTGAATTCAGTGTAACAATAAATAAATCATATAATGTTTAGGACATTACATTAATACATAACATTAGGACATATTCTTGGTCAAATTTCAGTATTTTCCAGCTGACCAAAGCTGGATTTATACTTGACCTGGTAAACTGCAGTCTTGCCACAATGCTTAGGAGGCTCTTATTTATAGTCCAGCTTCAGATTTCAGGCATGTTTTGTAGATGATCAGGATGTCCTTTAATTATTCACCCTGTGTTTACAGTCTCATTCGCTTTGTGATATAGGGTGACGATGAAAGGCATGCTTTGCTCCATCCCATGTCATTGTTTGCTCTCATAGCAGATACATAAAGATGTACACAAGGTTTGCAATTGCAATGACTTTGCTCGCTGTGTGTTACTGAAAAGGTAATTGATATTGATCAACTTCTTTAATACGGAGTTGTGATCACTACTTTGTTACATTTGAATTATGCATCAACACACGTCTACCTTCAAACTTTAAGGCTGATGACAAGATAAATCTTGTACAGCATCCAAAAGTAAACCTTGAAGTGATATACAGTACACAGTCACCAAAAATCATTACTGCCTGGTACCTTCTCTTGTAACTTGATGTCACAAATCCTGAATGTCTCAGGTGGTAAATTATGTGCCTTAAATGTTTGCAAAAATGTTTGATGAGCTTTTTACATGTTGTCATTAATGTCTGTGTGGAGGTACACAGCTCAAATTACTTTTAAACACATATCCAAGCAAACAGTAGCAGAGTAGCAGAAAACGGTTTATGTAGTACTGTTCAGTCTCCATTAGTATTGTCTTCTTTGCATCTACGTGGCCTAATTGTTTTGTTTCTGCAAAATGGCTCAAGGCATTTTTTGAGCCTTGTGTGGGGGAAAAAAAAACATTTTGCTTGACATTTACCCTCTTGTTTTCTCCAGTCCTAATGTATGTGTGACAGTCTAAATTAAGAGCTCGAAATGAGCAGGCTGACCTTTGACCCATCTGATGCTTTCTCCCCTTGCGACCTCTGGTCCTGATGTAAACTAGAGTTACTTGCCAAATGTCTGCAAGGTCAGAGCCGGGTCAGCGTACCTGTAAACATGGAGAGGATCGCAGAGCCGAGCTTACATCGAGAGCCTGATAACATTTGACTTTTATTAGAGCGGTGAGGGTCAGGTCACTGTTACACCGGCTCTCAATCTTAATTCACCGGGTCAAGACAGTGAAAACCGAGGAAAAACTCCGCTATCTGTTTTAATGTTTCGAGCTCCAAGATTAGTTTGTTCAAAGTAGAGTGGACTGGATCTTAAACTGCCACCAGCTGTGTCGAGTTCAAGACATCCTGCCGATTTCGCTTGCTAATCAACCAGCTTACAGAGCATGCCTCTTCAGTTAAATATGCTTGTGCAAGATATGTAGTCTCTCATAAATCTTTGAGTCGCCCCAACAAAATTCCAACTCAGCAGTGTTTGTCAGTGAATAAGCAGTGTTGACATAATCAACAACAGTCCCTTTGGGTCTGATTATGCCACAGAATTATTCAGTCCCTACAGAGTTTTTCACTCGTTCTGGAGTTATTGCTTTCAGCTGGTTGAGCACCATTGATCCCCAGACTAAGCGTTTATATTGTACACATCAACAGGAAACAAATCGGCAGCGAGCAGGCCCACAGTGTTTTGGTTAAATTCACAAAGACCGTGAGATGACTGGCAGGAAATATGTAAATAATAGCTCTATTTTTGCCCGCGTCTCCCACAGAAGCCACAAAAGCTGACAGTTTGACAAAATTAGAGGTAAATAAAAAAGTATTTAGTGACGGTGGTTCAACAGCGACTGCATGAGAAAACATCTTGCAATAGTTGTAATGTCTGGGGAAAAATAGGGGGTTTGAGGTGCAATAGATCGGTATGTTGGTATGCTTCACATAAAGTGCTTGTTGCACATGCCATTATCCTCATTTGGTCGCATCTTGCCTTTTCTCTGATGTCTCAACCAAACACGGGGATTTTAACTGAGCTCGCTTCATATAAAAGTGACAGACATTTTTCATGCACTCAAGTGCGCACACTCCTGTATACTTCAGTTGTCCAGCCTACTGAGAGAAAAGATGACATAACTTGAATAAATTATGTGAAAAACACTATTTCTTGATAATATCTTCTTTTAAACTTGCAGGGTACTGAAATTAAAATAAAATTTAAAGTGCTGATACAAGTACACAAATATAATGGTGGGTTTCATCAATTGATCTGACTGCTGTACATCCATTTCTGTCACTTCCTTCCAAACTCAACAGCAACCTCCTGTAGCCACCACCACAATCGAAGTACTTGAGTCATACTGAGTGCAGAGGCATTAGCTCGCAGTGTAGGATTGGACAACAGCTTGCAAGCCTTTACAAACATGCCATATTTGATTGCAGTATGCATATCCTGAGAGCTGTAGTCTTTGACACTGTCCAAAGAAAAACACCAATTTACTTTCAATCGCTCCAGGCTGATTTTGGAACCATGGGCGATATTTTGTCAAGGCTTTTGGGAATGTTATCACACACACAGCACGCTGAGAGTTTAGAAGACCTCTGTTATCCGCAGATTATCCTTGAACTCTGTGTTACCTGTGGTTGGTAAGCCATTCTTGGCGGCCGTTGCTGACACTGAGATAGGTTATATGACACAAATTGCTGGCCTTTATTTAATTATTATTGCAGATTAGAGAGGGATTTCATTCATTTCTGTAATGTATTAATTTTGACTATAAATGGCACGTAAAGTTCTCATCCAGAATTTTATTTGAGATTTATGGCAGCGCTCATATGACCCAGTTCTGCTCCAGAATAAACAGGATCATTTGGGAAAGGTCGACGGCTACAGTAAAATAATTCTGCTGCCCTCAGACATTTTATTCTAGCCTAAACATTGTGTGTTGCTGCACTGAAATTTCTAAATGATGCTCTTCTACACAGGGGATTTCTGCCTTTCATACTTTCCCTCCCCCTTTCTTTCTCTTCTGGCAGAAGTGCAAAGTAAAAGTGTAGCATATCATTAGATCAGAAATGGTTCCAAGGCCTCTGCTCCCATGGCGTGTTCAGGCTTTACAGAGAGACGTCACTTTTATCAGAAACAGTGCTGCATTCCACTGCAGGGCAGACGGAGTCACATTTTTCAACTCTCCATCGACAAGATTTACTATTGCGCCCACTATCTCTGTGATTTGTAGGTACAAACCACCTTGAAAGTCTTCCATTTGCTTCTGCTCCCTCTGGCCCAACACCAACTGAACTATGGAGAAGAATTTAGATTAATCAGCGTGAAGTTGTTGAGTTCTTAAAATTTCTCTTTGCCTCGTTACACTCCAACACGATGAGTATTTTACAGTGAGTTCAAAGTGGCCTTGGATCAACTTAGCTGTTTATTGCTGCTCATTGGGGTGATTATGAAGAGAGAAGATGAGTGAGTAGGGGGTCTTCCATTGGCATTGAAGCCTCTGTGTGTTGGTGAAGCAACAGTTGAACTTTTCTTGAGTGTTTCAGCAAAGTGTCTTTCATAGCAAATCTCAACTATTTCCATTGGAATCACTGCAATTAATGGACCCACCGACAGGAACAGAGTAAATCTGAGCCAATCTTTTTTTCATTTCAGAAGAAGCAAATGTAACTTACTAGCTGTGGTTTAACATTCAGTTTATTTCATCCTCTTCTGCTGGAGTACAAACTGCTCCAAAAAAGATACGCATGTGAACCTATTCATCATTAATTTATAAGCTTGCTGACTGGCAGGTAGACATTATGATGTTTACTTGCCCTTAGTTTGTATACTTCCATAAAAGCCTTTATTCTCCCTCAGTCCTGAGGAAAAAAATACAGTGTGGAGAAAAAGAAAAAGAAGCAGATTGACTAGTACTTTTCAGCTATGATAATTTGTCTGTGAGTTATACACACAGAGCTATATATTTGCAGAGACTATACTGGGCAGTTGATCTTGATTAGCGCAAAGAGAAGTCTCTATAGATTAATTTATTCATGTCCATCCACCAGTGACTCTTTAATTCCTGGTGTTAATGCATCAGGCTATGCAACCAGTTTGTTCATGTACAGTAAGGCACATGGGAAATCCAACTGTTCTTTTTTTCCCCACTTGGGCCATGGACCAACAAACTATCCTCTTTCAAGCCATTTATGCATCCAACTGTCTGTCTTCTTACTTTACCCACCACCAAAACACAGGAGCTTCAGTATTCAGGGAATGCTTGGCGAGGTTGATGCTGCAGCCTGATTACAAGACCTGAATTAACGAACATGAGGATTACAAGGAACTGACAGAATGGCCTTCTTCCTGCATTAAATTAAATCCCCCTTTCTGTCTCTCTTTGTATCCACAGACAGCCAAGCCTGTGCTGCCAGGGGCAGGGCACCATACCAGGGCGCCGTAAGCTGTTTAACCTACATGAAAGTGTCGCTGTTGAATAGAAAAGATGACCCTGTCTGTCTGGTCAGCATTTCCTTCATAAAAATCATTTGAAGTTAAGCTCTGTGTTAAATGAATCTCTGGGCTGCAAAGATAAGACGAATTCTGCACAAGGCCTTTTGGCTGCCTCTTCTCATTGTGGTTTTGGTGCTGAAAATGTAATGAAATAAAATTGTATTTAAGGCAGATTAGCTTTTCCGACAGTATACACCATCTATAATAAGGTGCATTCTTTGTGTGTACATTTTGGCTGGAGCATGTGAGAAAAGATTTCTTTTACTGTCTGTCACAATGTTAGAAGCATTTCATTATCTTGAAACCTGTTTTCTGGGAATCTGAGTTCAAGGAATTCTTCACAATGTTCACACAGTCATTAATGAAAAGTAATTAGGATTTTCTTAAGCTTTTTAAATTACTTTCATTGTGCAAACTAATGATAATGTGTTATCAAATCAAAAGGAGATTTCTCATTTGCTATGGTCATTCAAAAAGGTTAAACCCTTGAGGAAATGCTCAAGATTCAATGAAAAAGCTTGACATAACCTTCAATCATGGATGTCATGTCCTTTAAAAGCTGTCTGCACCCTTCATATTCTATTACATGGAAAATTCAAATATTAAAGTCAGATTGCCAAAACAAAACCCTTGATGTCTTTCAGCAGTTGGACTGAGAAGGTTGGATGATCTTGAACCTGATACAGGCTAATCTCTGGAAAGGCTCCATCTTTGTCGTCCTCACATTTAAGACATTGGCAGACACTGGCCAAACTCTTCAAAGCACTGGGAGGAGAACAATCACTTTCAGAATTACTGGTTTCCGTCTGGCTTATCCCCTTTGCTCAGGAATTTCTTGTATGTAAATAGATGTTTTTTGTGGATTTGATCAGTTTGGACCCCACCCTACTATCACTCAAGATGGATACTGTCTGACTCATAGAAATTCTTGCAACCTTATCACCAAACAAAGAACACAGTCTTTTTATTGCTCTGTCAGATTCAACTGACAGACATGACCGACAGCTTTATCTTTTGGATGTGAGTAGGTTTTTGATCTCTTGATCTTTTCTCACATTTGAACCCACATCAAAGGCTTTCAGCTATTCAGAGAAGGTGGAGAATATGGCATCCTGTCTTCATGTGAGCTAATCCAAGCCAGGCGGAAGCAGAAGAGAGGAATGAAGACTGATGGATGGCCTGACATACAGACGCAGCCTGTGGCATTGCCAGACCTGGAGCACTGTGAATCTTGTGCAGTCCAGCACTGCACTGAGACCTTTTGTTTAAGAATCTGTCACTGTGCTATATTGCAGCCACTTTTGTGTTTGCCTTCTGCACAGAGAGTGCTTTTTGTTGATTTATGCATATCTGAAGCTTTACTAAATATTTTCACTTCTGCAGATTTGGAGCCTTAATTTATCTCTACATCATGTTCATGCATATTCATAATTTAGATATCCTTGTTTAATTCTTATAAAAGTACTTAAATGCTTACTGCTTCTGAAGGATATTGAGATATATAGAGAGATTTTTATAGATATAAAAAACTGAACATGACTACAAAATGCTGAGTTGAAGTTGGGCAGAGCCTGTCTCTTTAAATCTCAAAGCTAAGCTAAGCTAATTGTCTTCTGGCTCTTGCCCCATATTTAGCACACCACCTTAAGAGCAGTGTCTTCTCAAGCAACTCTCACCAAGCATGGATATGAACTTGTGTCCCAGAGTGTCAAACTTCTCTGAACCCTTTTGTTCATATGAACTATGACTCAATTTAACATGAAGGATGAATTCATTTAAGGTCCACTGAGAAGTAACATCAAATTTTGCATCTCCATTCAGCTTTGAGCCATTTAGCCACTCCCCTCATTTGTTTGAGTTTTCTGGCATGCACAGACAATATAACAGTTTTCTCACCCAGCTCAATACATGGACTGACTGTGGCTTTTTTTTTCAAGCTGGTCAATGCTTGTTTCAATTGAAACACATTACATAGATGGGATCAATAACTTGTAGGGAATCATCAGGCTAAGGTTAGTTTGGGGCTTTGTTGTTGTGTACGGCTTTGAGTTTTGATTTGTGTCCCACCAGATCTACCTGCAGCAGCATTTCAAGATTTAAGCAACCCCAGCTAAATGCATATTCCCACTAACTTCTTATAAACTTTGTGCAGCTTAAAGCCAACTGTCTCTGGCCTCCCACAAAAAAGAAGATCACCACCAAACTCCCTTCCTTTATAAACTCCACCCCCAATTGATTAACAGGTGTTTGACATTGAGTCACCAGGTGTGACTTGTTTCACAAGTTCTCACAAATGAAAGAGCAAAGTGTTTTCTCAGTGGAAAAAATAAAGGGAAAGCCAAGACAAATGCAGCCCTCAGGGACAAAACAAAAACCTTTTGATTCACACCGATGATGACCACCTGGATGAAATAACAGGATTTATTGTGTGTATACTTGAGTCCAGCTAAATCACTTTGACTTTTAATTAGCTTTTTAATACAAGAATACCAAGACCACTCCACTATCCAATCCACTATTTAAATAAAAATCAACTCATGATATCATGTTTCCAAATGTAGAAATGATGGTATAAACTGTATACCACAGCTACATTTTTATGGGATTCAGTGAGTCTGTCTGGCAAAGCAGTAGTCCCAGGCTCTTGACTTCAGGAAACCTTAACAATAAATAAAACCGACGATGTGTTCTTGTGGGATGTCAGCACGATGAAATTATCCATTTTTCATTGCACTTAGTCAGGCTGCTATTTCTCACCTCCAGCTGTGCAGTGATTTATGGTTTGGGACAGCGTTTATTTTGACCTGTTGGTCGCACACTGTATTTTACCTTGTTCAGCAGAGTCATTTAAGCACATATACAAGTATTTAATCACAGGCTTCTTGATTTACCCCCACACCTTTCATCAAAATGTCTACCTGTCACTATTGTTTTCAAGTTCCACAGCTTGACAGCAGATAATCATAGAAATGTAAGATCTGTAAAGACATTGTACATTTAACACATGGCATATGTAATATAAAGTGCCTTACATCAAGCACAGACTGCAGAAAGAACAAAAACCCAGTTTCAGCAATAGTAATCAAGGGAAACACAAGGATTGGAATATCTATTCTAGATTTTATAGCACTCACAGAAAAAGCACAGAGCAAGAACATTTCATTGTTGGGGGAACTGTAAGATTTTGTATTATAAGGACACTGAAGATTAATAATGATTACAGAATAAACCCAAAGTACTATTGCAGTGTGTCCTGTGGACCATCTGTCTGTAACCTCAGCCAAAGATGATTTGGACTCCAACATTTAGATTGTCATAAAACAACACAGTGATGAGTCTGTTAGTAGGGTTTGATTGATGGAAATGCTTCAAATTCACATTATTTTATTATTCAAAATTATACATATACGTTTACAACGTAAATGCTCCCCTTGTCCTCTATGTAAAATCTACTTGTGGGTGAAAAGGAACAAAAGTCAAAAACCATGAACAGAGGAATGGCCTTTATTATAACTTTCAGGTTTGGCAGCATTGTTAGCACACAGAAAACAAAAGGAAAGGCCTTGGAACAAGTGTGAGACTTCATCTGTGGAGGATTAACTGTTCATTAGTCATAAAAACAAAATGCAGACTACAGGATGACCTTCAGGCAAATACAAATGGCATAATCTGGGGTGAAATCTCAGATAGCAAGTGTTGGATCATTCTCCCCAGCTGTTGAGCAAGCTTTGCCTTAACATCATTTCAAGAGCTGGCTTTGAAGGACCTAAAAGTCTTGTTTTGATAAAAGCAGGACAGTAATTGTTAAGGGATTGTTCTGGTGTAAAGTTACACTTACAGAGAATGTAACTTTTCTGATTCAACATAATTATACACAACTATATTCATTTAACAGAGAGTTGTTCATGTCCAGGGCTTATGGTCAGCCACAAAATGTCTCACTAATATGTCCTCCTCTGTTTTCATTGGCTAGAGAGACACAAGAGAACAGATGTCCTGCAACCATAAAAAAAGGAGAATGGAAACAAAAACAATCCCTCTCAGTTGTTTAAACTTGAACTCCAACAGGGTGATGGGAGGTAGGCTGTGGGGTCATCAGTGCCAGAGTGATTCTCCTCTATGCAGCCACTCCCTGCGCACATCAAAGGTCCTCAGCATCAGCAGATAGCTGGTCAACCTTATGAGCAAAAACAGCTGGGCCAGAGTAAAACAAAGATGATATAAGCGGCTTCCTCCGTGGCGGCGGCGGCACCAGACCAGTCAACAATGATAAGCCCCAGCATATATTGTTTTTGAAGCGCAGTATCCCCCACTACCACCAGCACCACCAAAACCAGACAATTTAGAGACCCATGTAATGCAAGAGGAAATATAAACTGTGATCTCTTGAACCCTGTCAAAAGAAAAGGTCTGGCTTTTGTCTCTACAACCATTTTAGGGAAGTAGTGGGAGTGACTTTAACTTGCATGGAGTGATCTGTGAAAGCATTCAAAGGTGCCTCCATGTCAGCAGACGGAGACACGCAGGATATGATTGGACATAAAAGTGATGTACATGTGAAATGCTTGAGTTAAAAGTCTGACAAATTGTTTCCTCGTCCTCCTGTTGTCTGCTGTGGGTGATATGAAAAGCTCATTTTACGTCAGCCATCATGACAAACTCCTGCTGTGCTAATGAAACTTTACTGTGTGACATGCTTATACACTTCCTGAAACAAATAAGACTGAGCAAAGCTATTTATATCGCCCACATTACTTCAGCATACCTACTGATGTAACACAGCGACAGCAGCAAAATAAAGATTCTTCTCAAGTGACTCATACTGAGCAAACAGGCTGCGGTGGCTGCAGACCTAACATATGGACAGAAAATCTTATTTAAAAAAAAAAAAAAAAAAGACATTTTCCTGGATGGTGCCCAAGGTGGAAGTAAACATTTTGCACAATTTCCCATCAGAATCAGCCAGCAGTGCTCCAGGCCTGAATGACATGAGGGGAGCAAGGATCCAACTTCAGAGGTTTCCGAGAACAAAAGCTCTTATTTTTGAAGTCTTGGTAGCACACATGAGATATCTACACTCTAAAAATAAATGCTTAGACTCAACGAAGAAAATTGAGGCAACAATTTCCATTTGTCTTTTTGAGTTATGAT
>JBAJHX010000081.1:7923659-7936725 GCA_037176925.1 Amniataba percoides | reverse complement strand
TGTGTGTGTGTGTGTGTGTGTGTGTGTGTGTGTGTGTGTGTGTGTGTGTGTGTGTGTGTGTGTGTGTGAGGTTGTGGTCATATTTGAAAGTGTTTGAAGCACACAGACACAATCAAACAAATAGACTTATACAAAGAGACACACACACACACACACACACACACACACACACACACACACACAGCTAGTCTGTAGCCCAGACAGGAAGACGTACTCAACACGAGACTGCCGACTTTAAACTGGCTCCTAATTAGAGCAGGTAGACAGAGGGGTGGAGATGTTTTGGGGGAGGGAGGGTTGTTGGGGTTTTGAGGGCCTTTTGAAGGATGACTAGCTGGAGAATAGCGGGCCTTTCTTGTGGCTTAAATATGATCACACCCTCATGAAAAGAAAGAATGATTGATAATCACAACAGAGGTTATTTTCATTCAGGCCCAGAGTGTGCAACCAAATGTTTTAGTGTCTAGGAATTTCCCATTTCTCTCTTGCCCAGAGATTGTATCTTCTTCTGACAGAGGAGGGCTGGTCTACATGTCTCTTGGGTACAAGAAACCAGAACCTATTTTTTAGGCAAGAGCAAGGGAAAAGTGGCTTCTGAGAGCAGAGGACCGTCAGCCAGGTGATTGATGTGAGTTAACCTCGTCAAAAGCAGGGTTATGGATCAGCGCAAAATGGGACATAAATCACTTCCAAATGGTTTTACCTACCACGGTTAGATCAGACTGATACACTCTTTGCTCCCTCTGCTGCCTTAATGAATGTCTGAAATATTTCTTTATTAATCTAGCATTTTAGGTATTTTATGTATTATTCTTAAACTACAGAAATTACCTGTGGATACATCTGCTAAGGACAACAGTGCCTTCCTTAGCTCATCTGAAACAAGGCCACTGTTTCCATTTATTCATCTGTCAATAATAAATAGTAACAAAAAATCCACAAGGAAAATGAATTGTATTTTGAAAAAAATGTGACAACAAAAATACCTCAAATCAAAAAATTTGGCAGATATAATCCTTTTTGTTTGTTTTTACTATCTTTTTTGGAAGCTCACAAACATGCTGCTGTGTCTAAAAGTAACTATAAAAAGCAGTCATTATTCTAAATAATGAAATTATCTATGTTTAATATGTTATGCACACTGTGTGTGGAGAAATCTGTATTTTTTGTCCTCCACGGTCTACACGGCCTACATAGTGACTTTCTGTTAGATGTCCTATGAACAAACTTTTAATGTGCTCCAAGATCAGTTATATAGAGATATATAGACATATATAGATGGATAGATCTATTGTATTTAAACGTATTTTACTGTTGTTGTCATCTGAGACTGCAAACAGCAGTAAAGCCTCATTTTCTGTGGTGTAATTCTGAAACATGTCATCACTTCAAAATCATATGCATAAATAATTTTCATAAAATTAGGAAAGGTTCTGAAGAACCAAAGTGACATAACTGTGGTAAGTGTTATTCTGGAGCTGTTAACCAAAACAAAAAACAATTTTATATATTTGCATATTTGAGTCTGTATCTTTGAGACGGAGCTTGCTGTGTTTTTAGTTATTTATTTATTTATTTTTACTTTTTTTAGTTTGAAAAAAAAACAGTCTGGTCCTCTGAAGCAGGAAAACAATTGGGCATGGAAAAATTGACATAATCTATTCTGAGCTACCTTGACAAGAATTCCCTCATGACCACTAACATCTTTTTCATAAGCTTTGCAAACTTTTCCACTGAACACAAACAGTGGCGTGTCGCTGCTATTTCGCACACAGTATGAAGCCTCCGAAAATGCTGAAGCCACAAGACAGAAAATGTGGGATTTTTTTGGATTTCAGTTACTTGCATGGTCTGTTGTCTCTGTCATCACATGACAGGGTGTGTTTGAGTGACTGGCTTGCACTGTACAGTATATACACCCCATAGGCCTCTTGTAATGTGAAGTGCAGGCGAACAAAGGCGACATTCTGTTAAGAGGTTTAATATACCCTGGTGACGCGGGCTACAACAGTGTGTAAAAATCTCCAGAAAGCTAATTTGATTGGAGTGTTAAGCTGTTAAAAATAATTAGCTCCCCCTCAACACACTCCTCCTGTTATCCCGTGTCTTGCCTGCTCATTTCACACTCAAAAGATCGGCCACAGCTCACAGCTATAGCCGAGTCTGGCCTTTGCTATGTTCATTCTAACTATGCTGACATGGGGCAACGTTTTCCAGGCTGCTTAACAGCCTGAAGTTTTACAATGGGAAAGTATTTTCCCCAATGAAAACACTGCCACTGCTCATGATGTGTGCATTTCCTAAATGACTGTCAGCAGGCTTTTATGACTGCTTTGCATTGTTCGCTGTGAGAACTGCTGCTTTGTTTGTGCAGCAAATAGAGTTCTTGGGACCACAATCATGGCTGCAAAATATGGCTTGTCAAAAAATATGTTGCCTTGCTGCATGGAGTGTTAACAAAGATCCCTGAGCAGATATGAAAATCCCTCTTGTGTTAACCGCCAGCCTTAATGTGTGATTCACGCCAGAGTCTCATGTTCATGGATCAAACAATGCACGTCGATTTTTTAACTACACCACATGTACATGTGGGCTATTGGCACATACATGCGGACCCCAGAGGCCCACCACCAACCCCCCTGCCCCCTTCATGCCTCCTCCAGTTGAACCATGCCTGTCTCTGACAACATACCACCCAGCCATGTGCAGTGAATAGGTGGTCAGCTTTGGACTGAGGCTGCAGTCTGCCACACATCGCATGCAGCTGTTACAAAATGGACACTCTAGACATGTAACACAATACCTAAAAATGACCTCATTCAGTCTCAGCCAGTTAAAGTCAAAGCTGACATGATTCCCTTCAAAACTGCTGGCAGCCAGGCTGACGGTACAGTCTATAATGCTTGGGAGGCAAAGTGCCAACAGCTTTCGCCCCCAAACTACTGATAGTCCAGTTGGCAGGGGAGATAACTGTGTAATCGTGTGTGGTTTTCATGGATTTTGAAGCAGACATGGTGCATCAAAAGATGAAATTGATACTGCTCAAGGCCAACTGTTTTACTATCAGATGGATGTGTGTGTGTGTGTGTGTGTCTGTAAATGAGCGGGAGATATGTGAGGCACAGATTTGAGCTTGCTTACAAGAACCTTCTCCTGTTGCAACAACTTGAAAAGTGTGAAAATTGTTCTGAGAGCAGTTGAACTCAGAAGCTGGGCGGTTCTGCTCACTGCAGGTCATACAGTAATACATACAGCTCTTTAGGTGAAATACTGAAGAGGCAGGAGTATGAAAATGTTACAAACTAAAATAGCCAAACTTAAAATCTCTTCAATCAGTCAGTTTATCAGTCAGTGAGAAAGTGCACACTCAAGAAAATGTGTTCATGAAGAATAATGAACAGATTGCAGTATCCACTTACACACATATTGCAAAGTATAAGCTTGCAGGAATAAGTACTGTGCAAAAACACAATCATTAAATGGTATGTCTTTAATCACAGTTGGATTGAAGTTGCTTGTGCCCCTGTAGAGGGCCATGGAAATAATCCAGCAAGTGGTTGTGTGATACTTTACCACCATCTACTGGTCAAAAACAAAGATGCATTACAATGTTTACAGGTAACTTTAAATTACTTCATTTCCATTGTAAAGTAACTGTAAATGCTACTACATTAAATTTAAAACGGTATTAAAGTGTCTGTTCCATATTCAAGACATTTCAGTCAAAATGTCTGCTTATGTCTGCTTGGAAAAAGGTCTATACTCCAAGACAATATCAATATAAAGACAACATAAATGACACTTAAAATAACAAAAATAAACATGCAACAAAACATATTGTTCTCCAAACAACAGCAGCACTGCAGCAGTTCAGAGAGGCAAGAGATGGAGGTAATTTTGTTAGATGTACCCGGATCTTTAAACCTATAGCTTTCAGGCTGGAGCCAATCAGCTCCCTGGAGTCAGCTGCACACTCATTCAAACAATCATTCACTCAGCAAATCAGTGAGGCTCCCCTGCAGCTCGTTAGAGACAGAGAGCCAGCAGGTTCACCAGAGAAAGGCACAGATAGAGATCCACAAACGCACAAAGTGTGTTGAGTACATAGTACACAAATGTAGAAAAACACCAGGTCATAATGGACATTTTGGGATAGTTAGAACATGTTACAATCCTCATTTTGCTTTCCTGTCTTTTTCATTGAACATCGCATTCATCAGCCAGTTCTGCTCTAATGAATTATGCCTAACACATCATATCATCAAAATATTTTAAGTCATCACACCTATGTTAATCAAGGACAGGGAACGTAAGATCTGGTTTGACACAATAGGGGTCACTGTTTGTTCATTTTATGGACACCTTTTTCTTTGGGTGAACAGTTTGATACCTTTTTTTTAGAAGATAATTCACCACAAATGTCTCTGTATAATCCTGTGTTATGAGACCTGCTATATGTTAATCAATTATGTAAATAAAACTGATATTGTTGTTGCAGAAATGAATAATAAATACTTCTTAAATACTACTGTACTTACTACTGATGCTAGACAAGATGCTGTATCATTTTAAACCTGTCAGCAACACAGAAAACACTTCTGGCTGCATTATATTTGTATTATATTTCACAAAATGTTTGCGTAGAACGATTTCAATGAAAGATTGAGCGTGTTGCTTCAGCGTGTCAGTCGACTTGTGGTTTCTGGATACGTGCCCTTTAGAGCAGGTTACAGCTGCAGAGTGCACTGGAATGTCTGTGCTGTAACCTCAAAGCAGACTGTGCTTCATGGTAAACATCAATCATTAGTGTCTTTTATGGGGATTCTCGATGCAGGTTTGTGTTTTTCGGCTCGCTCATTAAAGATGTCTGGTTTATGCTCACGGCAAGCAGGGCTGGGGAAGCTTTTCCCTAAGTTGTCCATAGCCTGGTGAATCTGGAAGGCCCTCAGCGCAGCAAACAGCTTTTGAGGGGGGGCCGTTGCTGTGCTTCAGGACCTCCAAATCCTTAGAGTAGATTTTAGGAACCAAGGCGGACTTCTGGCAAGAAATCAAAGCGGCTCTTGAGGGACCACAGTATCTGTTTTCATTTAATGTACAAAGCTATCTCTGTGCAATGAGCCCTGGAAAAGTGGCTTGTATATAAACTGTTTGCCTTTAGCTGAAGTACCTGCACCTTTGTAACCGCGTCACTTTATATGACATAGTTCCTCGGAAATGGTACTTTCTGTATCTTGGCAAAGTCCTCAAAGCTTACTGGGAACTTAACTCATCCTTTGATTTGACATAACAATTTGGTAAGTCATCAGGCAGTTGACAGACTCAGCTGTTTCCAGAATTTAAGAAAATGTGTACTTCAGTGAGAAGTGGATTTAAAGGTATTTGTTCTGTTTATGTGTCTCTTAAGTGGAACTGAACTCTAGAGAAATAATGTTGTAGAAACGCGACCTGCACCACTAAGTGAATCCACATGGAGCCACAATCTGGCGAGCACAAGCACCCACCCAGCGCTGACCTGATGCCCTTCTTTATTAGCCAACTGGCCTGTCTGTGGTTGACAGAAACTTTTCAAGCATTTTATTTTATCCTATTTTTTTTGTATTTTGTATTTGTTTCTCTAAAGATTAGTTTTTCATATATCCTGAGTTTGACACTAGAAGGCTGCATTTTTCATTTGCTGAAGGGAGCCCTACAGTGAGGATAGGCTTTTCAGTAAAGCAGGAAGCATTCTTAATCTAGAAATAAACAAGCTTTGCATATAGTAATTTTAAGAGTGTTTATTGACATAATTGAAGTTTTTGTTGAAAAGCAGAACTTTTCAATTTCCTCAACAGCCATGCAAGCAGCTCTGTAAGGGTGTACTTTGAGGTAAATCTTTAACACGTTAACATGTTAACATGCTCACAATGACAATTTTAACTTGCTGATGTTAAGCAGGTATAATATTTACTGAATTTGCCATCCTAGTCAGAACGCAAACATACCAACATAATACAGCTGAGGCTAATGGGAATGTAACTGGTGAGTAATTGGTTATAAATTCAAATATCGGACAAACGAAAATCTTTGACCAGTTGATGGCTCTGGGTGAAATGCCATAATAAATTATCCTGATGGAGAACATTAATTTCTGTATAATTTCAAAACAATACACCCAATAGTTGCTGAGGTATTTAAAAAAAACACACAAGATGAAACAGGTCACTCTTATGGTGGTACAAGAGGAAAAGTCTGGGGAAGAAAATGTCCTGAGAATCCATCAAATAGTTGTTAAAGTGTGGACTGACAGATACCAACAGTACCATCACAAGATGCATCCAGCTAACATGGCCAAGGGATTCATGCATGAAATGTATCCATTTTTAAAGTGTTGAATTTTTTTTTCTTAAACACATTGTGTAAATAACTTGAGTCAGCTGAAAAGCATTTTTATTATTACTTATTTTTTTTACAGCGTTAGTATAGTTGCAAGAAATACAGTATTGGTAAGATTAGTAGTCATAGCACCAGAATCAATCAGTCATTTCTTTTACACAGGCTACATACATACTGTAGGTACATCTGATTCTTAAAAACATCTTTGGATAAAGCATGGCAAACAAGCACACTGTTTCTCTATTCAGTACCAATGCCCATTCAATATTTAGCACACTGTTTACAATTCAAGTATGAATATTAAAAATACACATATATCATAAGTTACAAATCTTAACGGTTATTACAAAAACAAACAAACAAACAGGATTACATTTCTACAAAATGTATGGCACATAGTGCATCAAGTATACTTTAACTTTCTGATACAGACCTCATAGAACAATTGACCAACATACAAAACGAATGATGGCCAAAGGTTTTCTAGCTGCTCATTGACTTATTTTTCATTTATCTTTCAGCTATTCTTTAAATCAAAAGAAGCTGCATTGTCTGAGAAGAAAAAAAAATCTGCATCTATCTCTAACTTTGGTTAAAGCTTAACATAACAGTACCAGCATGTTAGGTTGCATGATAGTTGTAGTAGTGGTCATGGTGAAAGTCGCATGATGAGTTAAGTACTACTCAAGGGCAGATTTTCTCATGCAGTGGTTTTCTCGAGTATATCTGGCAATGTTGCAGCTAAATTTTCAGCTACATTAATGAGAGGACCGACCGTTGTTTGCTTTGAAGGCAGATTCTGCATCTGCTAAAGAGCCAGAAGCCAGTGTTTTCCTTCTCAAGTTCAGAGGTAATTCCAGTAGTTCAAAAGCACCATTCAAAAGATCCTCATTTAAGGTTAGTGGTTATAAGCTACAAACAGTAGTAGACTAATACGTTTTTTAGCAAAGCGGACAAAAGACAAACACATCTGACAATGGCTTCTCCGTCAGTAGCAGTCATTGTACACAGAGCGTATCTATAATCATTACGCAATAAATATGGTCAAACATAAATATATTACAACACATATCTCAGTAGAGTATGGATGTGTGTGAGAGGTAGGAGTTGCAGGTACCTACAGTAGGCCCCAATGGAGGGTGCGAAGTCAGACATCACACCTGATACTGTGTCACGGCGTAACAGATGAGAACTTGTCAGCGTGGTGTTATTAAAGCAAAACTCCTAAAAATCTAAATCTAAAAAAAAAAAAAAAAGAATACTCGTGGGCTTAAAAAATAAAAGCCACAGAAAACGTAACTATTTCCTCACAGCAGTAGTGTTTGTTCTGTCTCTATGCGGAAGTAATATGTCAGTCAGTGGACTGCCCACGCGGGTTTAAGTAGTTTTGTGAACTACCTGACAGCAGATGACAGCAGACAGATTTTAGAAATAAACAACAATGAAAACTAAAACCATCTGTGGTTGATCTAAAGGCTCTTTGCGTTCTCCTAAAGTTTGACCTCTGACATAAGGCAAGTCTGGAGGGATATCAGTAGTTAGTTTCTAGCTTACTCTTTCTTAAAGTCTTGAGCCCCTGAGGAATAGATTGACATTTTGGGAAGTACACCTCACTTATTCACTTTCTTGCTGAGAGTTAGATGAGAAGATCGCCAACATGTCTGTGTGCTAAATATGAGGCTTCAGCCAGCAGCCACTTGGCTTAGTATAAAAGATTGGAAACAAATGGCAACAGATTCTGGACTAAAGGTGGAGTCACCTCCTGTTTTCCTGGCTATTTTACAAGTGATTTCAGCAAATAAAGTCACACATAAAACGACTTTGTTTTTTTTGTCCAGGGTAAAAACAGTGAAACAAAGCATGTCAATAAGTGAGCTTTAGAGCTGCTGGCTGATGGATTTTGTTACCTTCAGACAGAGCTAGGCTAACAGTTTCCCTTGGTTTCCAGTCTTTATGCTAAGCTAAGCTAACTGGCTGCTGGTGGTCAGATTTTCCTGTTTTGTAGGTGGTATGGATCTTCTAATCTAACTCTCGACATGTAAGTAAATAATGCCAGAAATGACAAACTATTCCTATAAAGGAGGCCAAGATGATCTGCAGTGTAACTTATTCATAATACATACTCAAATACAGTGTCCGTCTGTAGGGCTTTTTTGTCACCAGAGGATTGCTATGAATATTACATACATATCCTATACTGACTCATTGATTTAAAGTCAGTGAGTGTAGCTGTAAGTAATAATTAAAAAAATCTATATAGCCTACGTATCATTGGAGGTAACACATAACAAGATTAGTTCCAGGTTCTTCATGATCAAATTCTGGACATGTTCATTTTTACAGAGTACTCTCCACTTTACAGGATACAATAAAGGCAATTATTTTCTTGTTTTTTAAAGTTTTTTTTAAGATTTAAATTGTCTTTCCTGAAGAGAGAGAGAATAGTCTGTTAGGATTTGCTACGGTAGCTTCGTATCCCTTTGAATGACTTAAAAAAATGGACAACAGTGTTAGAAAAAGAAAGTGTTTCAGGTCACAAAGCGCAGACGTGTTTGACAGCCATTGCTACACTGTTGACAGGCGAATGCGGCTGGCTCTTCTTCAGCGTTAGTTGTTTGGATGAAGGACCAGACAGCGGCCCTGTAGCACTGCACAGTTCACGGTGTCTCATATGTTTTAGCTGCCATTTGGGAACCAGGGATGTTACAGTGGGATAATTATTGTTAAATGCTTCTCCACCACACTCACAAATGACCACGGGGTCCAACAAATCACTGTTATTGCATGTTCCTCGGCTACTGTCCTCAGGATAGATTTAGGGGTTTGGTCTCTGCACGGCCCTCAGTGGACTTGAAGGAGTAGGCCGTTGTGAGCCTGGGGAATGCACTTCCCACAGAAACCACCACAGCGACCGTAGATTCTTGTTCCGTCCTACAGACAAAGACAAATGACAGAGGAAAGAGTGGGCAAAGGGCAGCTTTTTACGCACAGAATGAAAGCTTCAGAAATGTCAGTGGGGATTCCTCTTCAGTGAATAGGCAGAAGCACAACAAGCCAATTCGGATGACATTTCTGAGCGTCAATCTCACTCCACAACATGAAGCACAGTTACGTCCCACTGAAAACGTAACTTTTGTAACATAAAACACTACTTTAGAGCCAAACAGCATCACTGACACCACAGAAAATAATTTTAACTGTTAGCTTCTTACCTCAGATCTGTGGACTTTGACAGAAACATAATTGCCCTGAGATGTCCACTTGGTGGCCTCAGCAACTTTGAGGCCAGTGCCAATCAGATTAATGCTGAACTGGCCCTGAAAACACAAATGAGATTTATTTGTGAGCAGTTATTTAGCGAGAGAGGTCAAGCTCATTCATATTTTGCTACAAAATCCTGTGTGCAGAAGAAGGGGCTTAAACACACAATATGGTGAGAACTTCCACTGGAATAATGAAGTTAATGTGGGGGGGTCAAAGGCATATTCCCCACAGATCAAAGGAATTAGCAGCAAATATTTTGCAAAAATCTATCTTTGCATTTCAGGCCACCAAGAAAAACATAAAGTGCAGTATGTTTACCAACCTGTGGACACTTGGCTGCACTGTAACAGTCTCCCGCTGTAGCAAAGGGCACAGGTCGACCGAGAAGAGTCTGGGAAAACTGGAGGTCTGTTACTGGTAAACAGCAAAGACACATATCTAGAGTCACAATGAAGTAAACACAGACTGAAAACAGCTGCTGTAAGGTAAACAACCACACAGAGCATCAGCAACTACACTTTATGCAAATAAAATTCACCGCAGGGTCGATGTCACCTCACGATCACATCAGCGGCTGCTTTTACTCTATCTAGGACTTTTTCAGTAACTTTTTCAGTAACCATCTTGCAACAAGATTTGAATCAAGTTATTAATACGTTATCAACTCTACACCCTTTCCCAGTCAGACCTATTGGTTTTGTACAAAAAATGTATATGTGTCGAAATTCAAAAGGTGACAGAACTAAAAGTCACATTTATTGATATGTTGTTATTATATAATGACTATCTGAGTGCTTTCTGCACTACTCTTGCACTGTATCCAAAAAAGAAACAAAAGAGATGATAACAGATTTCATCTGTTGACCAACCTTAAAGCAAATACTAAATGAAATCAGCTATCATACACCACATCTACAACCCAAAGCAGATTTGTGAGTAAACTGTTGTAAATCACATCTCTCATTTTACATTTTAAATTCAGTGACTCGGTCTGAATCTTGTTTCCCTGACCCTCCTGTTCATTCGTATTTACTCTGCATTGTCACACATGATAACCATGACCAGTACCTCTTCCTGCCTGCCCTCTCCCACTCCCCCTTCACGTTGCCTGCATAAAAAGATGATAAAGTTCACGAGATGCTTCCCTTCATCTTGAACTCATTATTCCCCCCTCAGCTCTCTGCAAGCCGCCTGAAAGCCAAATTAGTACCATGCAGAGGGGTGGGAACATGTGCCGTCAGGACCCGGACCAGACGAGGAGGATGGGAGGATGAGTGTGTAGGTTCTAACCTAACATCCCCTTTGCACACACACACACACATACACAGCACACTAATCCACATACTCTAATCAAAGGCATACTTGGACACAACAGGGCAGGTGGAGATCACTTTAATAATGAGCAGAGGAATATGGCCTGAAGATGTGTGTGTGTGTATTGGTGCATGCGTGTCTATGGATGTGTGATTGCTCGCATGCTAGTGTGAGTAAGCGTTTGATATCGACACCACTGCATGCATGGGTGTGTGCGCTTGTGTCTTCAGGTCTTCTCGCGTGCGCCTGGCCGCGGAAAAGATGTGCGAGGCGGCATCACATATTGTCTGTCTATGGCTGAGGGCCGGCACGCATGTCCGTATGTGCACGCATGCATTCCTTTATTCTCGAGCTCACGTGTTTGTGCTGAGAGGCCCTGCTTCGAGTCCTCGTCTGGTGATGTGAACACAGAGTGCTGAAAGGTCATTATTTTGATTTCAGAGGCGAGAGCTCAGGGAGAGCGGCACACGCTCCATTCGGCTACGGATGACGCAGTATTAAGCGCTTTGTGACGAGGCGTCTGAGGGTTAAAACAACACCGATGTGTGGTCTCATTACAGTAGAGTGTAAGGAAATCACACAGTAATTACGCACTCATTATCCTCAGGGAGCTCAGATCCAGACGGACTTTGTGGAAGAGTGTGTATCCCGCTGCTGAGTAGTCATTCCTGCAGTTGCAGTCCTGTCTTCGGCTGCCATTGTACGGACACTCAAAGGGATTCAGCAACCTTTGTTTTAAAGATAAGACACACAGTGAGTGTAAGTATTTACAAACACTATATTCTGTACACATGGTGAAACGTGCAGCACAGTGATTCTGATTTACGCTATGACATAATCCTATTTGAACACTGAGCCGCAGCTCATGCAGCCATCAGTCATCGCTGCATTATACACACCTGTGGCCGTACACCTCGGAGTAGTTGTCTGTCTGACCGCTGCGCAAGGTCACATACTCCTTGGGGAAATCAGTCTGCATCTCAGCGCAGTAAATCTGGGGCCAAACACATTGAGACAACAGATGAGGGCCTGTGCGTAGGCCACAGGTTGAGTCATGATGTGCGAGGGAGCAGTTCTGACAGGACAGACGCACCTGCAGGATCCGGGATTTGACTTTGAGATAGTACTCCCCATCTATCCTCACACCCTGCCTCATCTGGACCTCGCGGCAGGAAGTGAACAACTGGCCTGGGAGAAGAAATATGACAGGAAGAAGATGAGGGGGTTTTAGGGCAACAGCAACTTTGACACTGTAGTCTGCCACTGCCTCTGAAAGCCATGATTTTGAGCCACTTAATTTGTGCAATCCAGTTGATAAATCTGTCGTAGACAAATGTCAGAGAGATTCCAAAAGCTAATGCATCACGCAGCGGCACGACGAGGGATTGTAACCTGGCTCTCGTCTTCCAAAATGAGCGTCTCATTATTTGTGTTGCCTCCTCTGTTTTCCCCAGAGCCCCGCCGAGCTCATATCACGCTAATTAGCTGATTAGCAATAATACTTGACCGCAGAACTGGCCGCCACCCGAGCATATCATTTTAATTTCTGCAGTGCCTGACTTGGCAGAAACCAAGTTGGGAATGAACAGCCCAGTGCGCCAGTACTGAAACATCTGAAATGTGGGGGAGCGAACCTACAAGCTTTGGCCTGCTGCCGGGTTTTGCAGCGCTTGCAAGTTCACAATGATAGTTTCTGCTCTGGTCCCGGCACACACCCCCGAGGCGTTCTGACAGACTGTCCGTATCACAATTTGCAGAAAACTGCTGACTGTCTATTTGTTGTTCCACTAAGTAATCACTCAAAGGGGTTTTAAGTGGAGGTCGCTGTTCCGCCTAATGTGTTAAAAGAAAGCAAAAAGTTGAGCTTCTATAAACGCAATCAGACATGGTGTTGGTTGCCGTATACAGCACAGTCAATTTAATACCACCACTGTACACATTCCTGGTTGGCAGTAAGCACTACATGGATCAGAAAAGCTGGAAAAGATGCTAGATTCTTTTGACTTGTTATTAACAGCCAAACAAAACCCCTCTGGGTATCAGAATCAGAATCAGAATCAGAATCAGAATCATGTTTATTTGCCAAGTATGTGAGCACATACAAGGAATTTGACTC
>JBAJHX010000081.1:7898758-7911191 GCA_037176925.1 Amniataba percoides | reverse complement strand
TCTGAATGCTGATGTCTTTTTATCAGCCAGTGGAGAAGCGACTGGCACTGACATCCTGTAATGGATCACATCTGAAAATCAATGGCCTCGCTAATGTAGAACGATGAACCATGAGAAACAGACCTGGCAGCTAGCTAATTCTCGGCACTGTGCACACACTCAGAGTACAGCTAAAGCATCACATAGTCTTGTATGACGGAGTTGAAATAAACAACTTAAAATGGGCTACAACACCTAATCCATCACTGTCTCTCCCTTAAGAGGGGAAAAAGCTCTTTGACAGAGATGTCGAGTCCCACCAAGTCCATTTCACTCCATCAACTTGATAGCAACGACAGGCCCAAACAGGACCAGGCCCCATCAAGTCTGATGTGGTCGCCTCATGTGAGAAGGACATACATTTCAGCAGAGCCTAAGAAAAGACTCGAAACCACTTTATAATACTTGACTGACAAGCTGAGGAAAAGCAGGCGCCCTCTACCTGTGTCAAAGTGAGGCCATGTTCCCTATCCTTCGATGAGCCTGGGGTAGACCAACCTAAATGCTTCCAGACTTTCACGCCCTGTCTCCTCTCATTTCATCTCACTGCATCTGCTCCCAACTCAGTTCACCCACAAAATAGCATCTACCCTTACTAGATGGGGGTCTTCACTTAATTTCTCCCAATGCCCTGCACAAACTCATTGCGGTTTGGTCTGACCCTTCACTCCTTCAGGGGTTTTGGGTTTTGCTTCCACAGGGACATCATTAATACCATCTACTAACCTTTCTAAGCTATGATAAATAGTGAGGATGTGAGGATAACAGTGTGCAATATGTTAAACTTTTCTTCATGTTATCCAACTGCTCGACCCAAAAGAGACTTCCATTCCTGACCTGAGAGCCTGCTGTGATCCAAATATTTTGAATCTTCAGATAACATCTCACTGCATCTGGTTTTCTGCCCCCCCAAGTCTTAATGGTTTGCCAAAATCTGCAGGCCACAGTGCTTGACTTTTAACCAGCAAATCATCAACTCAACTATTTTGCTTTCTCTCAAAGGCCGAACTGAAACATTATCTCCCAACTCAGATTTAAATTAAAGCCATGACAAGAACCATGCTTATGAAGGGGGAGACCTTCCAGCCAGCCAGCCAGCCAGCCAGTCATCGCTTCGACTGCTCACACTCGACTGGCATATGGGCAAGATCAGGAAACACAAGCTCCAGTGATGTCACGACCAACTGACCCCAGGGTGACAGGTTTGGAGAGTGTTCTTGCCTACTGCCCTCAGGCCAAAGTCAAGTATGTCAATGCCATGCATGTGGATTTCATTTGAAGCAGCATGATTAGGGCTCAGACGCTCAGCCGCGGTCCCCCTTCCATGGGAAACCCGCTCTCTACAGGAAACGGTATGTTTTTGTTAGCAACAAACAGGCATAAATTACTAAAATGGTGCCTCGGATGCCAATTTATCACACACAGCCATATTGTTGCTGCTTGCACACGTTTGACATCGACATTGCATTTAAGGTAATTACTATTCGTTAATGATATTTACATTCCTGATAGTTTGTGTTGAGTGTGTGTCTGCCAGTCTAAATTTGTGCAATAAATGTGATAATTGTTTTGTGTCTTTTCTTTCTTTCACATGTGACCAATGTGTTTCTGATGGGAAGATGAATATAGCTTTTAAATTATGGAGCTGTCACTGAGAGATTAGAAATGATTCTGTGTTCAGGGAGAATATAGAGGCAGGTGACTTTGTACAGACATACTAAAGGAAATAATTAATTACATTTGGAAAATAGCTTTTGGACATTATTTTTCTGCAAGTGAAAGGGAACATAAAAGACATTTTCCCATCAAATGTGCATGAGTATTATTAATAAATCATCATTAATAAAGCTAAAGTCTTTAGGTACATCAAATATGAGTAAATGTTGAAGAAATGTTACTATGTATTATTTTAGAGAGGCTAAAATAATATGTAATAGTATCAGTATCTGGGTTGGATACGGAACTATGACTACATTCTTAAGGGATTAAACAGGGGAATATAGAACATGTGTGAGATATGGTTTTATAATAATGTATTTGATAAATAAATCAGTTGATTAATAAGTTACTCCTTCGGGCTGATGTGATTAATAGTGTTGGTCAAAGTAACAATAAAAGTGTTTGAGCATATAAAAATAAAATGTGGGAATACTGCCACCAGAAGAGGCCATTACATAAGGTAAGACGGGACGTCTTGAAGCCATGAGAAATATTTTGACAATGTTATGTAAAACAAGATCTCCCAGATCCTCTGTGGCGCCTAAAAAGAGCATCAGCTCCTAAAGGTATGATATTTCACAGGGGCAAGTTTTTGAGTCAATGAAATTATTAAAATATTAAACATGAAAGCTTCATGTGACTTTATGACTGAAGTTTGTAGTGTGAAGGTAATTCATCAACTTATATAAGCCTTTGACTTTATCATACTTTATTATACTGGCTGTATGCAGACTGTTGCTGCATATAGAGCTGTATCAAAAGAAAGCTTTACTGCAGTAGGTGAATAAGGAGTTTCCTATTGTCAAATCTAGTAATGTGGTCTATTTCGAGCTGCTTGAAGTCTTTCATAAAATATTTATTCATATCATTACATTATTTGAATATATTGCCTGATATCTGTTTTAATGTGTTTTCTTCTTTAAATGTGTGTTTTGTTTTCTTCTTTCTTCTAAAAAAAGCTGAATAATATCAAGTACCTAATTCAATCAGCAGTTCTCTGTAAATACTGGCTTTCCAGCACTTTCTTTTGGATCTCGTTTACTAAACAGCCCTTGCCAGCATGAATTAATACCAATTATTGTTGTAGTAAAAGTAATACTCCGTCGGTCTCCTGCCAAATGCATTACAGAGAGCTCCATTAATGCAATGGTAAACAGATGTGCCACCCAGCACCAAAGTTTGCCTTGGACTGTGTATGTTTTCTCTGGGGAGATTACAAAATAAAACGTTAAAACACATAAAAAGGAAAAGGCCTGCAGTGTTTTTACACAACATAATGCAGAGGTATGCAACATACACTATAGAAATAGAGTTTAAGTATGCCCCAAAGACTCAATTATTATAAGGATTACTGATAAAGGTCACTAAACAGAGTGAAGTCAATTGAGGGTCAAATACCAAAATACCACATAATGACCCACAAGTCAAGTCTTTTCTATGACCTGTTTACAGTAACTCACCTACAAACTATAGACTGCATCCGCATACTGTACATATATTTCATGCACATGGTTTACGAGACAATATGAATGTACTACAAAGTCACTGTATATGAAAGAATAATTGCTATGTTAAAGCAATAAACAATAAATTCAGAATTCCTCTATTTGCAGTGTTCATTATTATTTCATTTTCTGATGAGGTCCTTAGAGATATGTTTGTAGAATCTGTGTTCAAATCCTGTAGTAAATCCTGCCCTTTCTTTAAAGCACAAACTAATTAGTAACGTTGCTGAAGATACAGTCTGTATTGTGTTCTTAAAATATTGCATTGAGAAACAACACAAATTCCACAGTTATGTTTCTTTAATAATCGTTACAATGGGAAAAGAAAGCTAATTCAACACGTTTATGTAGTTTTGCACGTGATTGAAATAAATAGCAAAAAGAACAACAACGACCCAAAATATGCAAAATAAAGGAAAGTTGCTTCCTTGAGTTTGGCAACTTTGCACCAGGGGGTTAAAAAATGGAGTGGGAGTGAAACTGCCATGGCTGAGGAGTCTTGGTTGTAGTGGAAGTCTTGGTTGACACACACGTGCGCACACACACACACACACACACACACAGCAAGAAAAGCAAAGAAACAAAGACTGCAGAAATCCTCAGTGAGAGGGCACCGACATAAAAACAGACCCGAGTGCAACACTTCACCTGAAATATGTGTCACAATAATTTTGTGTTGCCTTACATAAAATATTACTAAGGTTGCTCACGTCACATTTTAAAACTGGTCCAAAGTCATCTGCAGGAGCCTGAGTATGCAAAGCTGCACGACCACTGTAGAGCGCCTGACTCAGATGAATTTAATACCAGGCCAAATGGTAGTATTTCACTTGACTCTCTAGTGAAAGATTTCATGCCTTGTTGCACCTGTAACGACACCTTTCAGAGACGCACGGTGTGTCGACATTCCCTACAGTACACCACTGCATTGCTGAGAAAACAATAAAAGGAACTTCTTTTGACCTCATTGTTATGCTAAAATCTGTTCTTCACGTTTTATACTGGCTGATGAGAGATTCAGATGTAAATGTGAGGCTGTAACCTACCAAGAATTCATAGTTTCTAATTGCTAGCCTCGCCCGGTGGCATACAATTTTGAGAACGGATTGGAAACAAAGCTGGCCTTCTATTCTGAAAATGTTTACACCAATTACAAGTTGATGTTTTTGTCACGTGGGATTTCTTTTCTAATAAATGATGCATGTATTGTTGCCTCTGGCGAAGTAGATGTTGGTGTCATATCACTGATCAGCTCAGCTGATTGCAGACTGAAGTGGCGAGCAGCGAACCGTTCTGCAAATCGGAAATGCTCCATCCAGTAAAATTCAGGTGACATGTTTGTATAATGACAAATAATTCAAGTAAAGTGTTACATCAATCTAAACTGGAACAAAACATTAAAGCTGCAACAATGAATAATCTATTGTAAACAAATAAATAGGTTAAATTTGAAAAAAAAAATCCTTCAGAAATACAAAAACTGGCCAAAGGAATAAAGAGACACAGCAACAACTTGGTAAGACGGAGGTATCTGTGTGCTTTAGTTTGTTTTGTGGACAATGATGAAAGCTGGAAAAGACCTCGATTTGCAGTGCTGAAATGTTCAACAAGTTCCACTAATGCAGAATAAATAGTCTAAAAATATGATAAACGTTTGTTTTCACGATACCGACAATGCACCATCATGTAATGTAAAATTGAATAGCACCTTATGACAATATCATAATAACTGCATTTTAAAATAGTCATTTTTGTTCACATGGCTGTTTGCAGTGAAATTGGCTTAAATTTCAGACGGTGTTAAGATTTCTAAAAAATCTAAAATGGCCACTATTTCCATCAACACATAAATTGATTAATTTTGATTGTTTAATTTTGATATAAAGTAAAAAGAACTCGAAGAAAGATTTATGGAAGTGTAATTACAGTGTAGTTTATGAGGATTTATGCCTGTTTTCCTATGTGATATAGTCTACATCATATACCAGACAATATACTTTACTGAAACATAAAATATCAATTCATACTTTAAGAAAACGTCTCTCCTATAATCACTTTTCTTTCAACTGTTCTGCATTTTGAGGCACTTACCTATAATTTACTTTTTGGACATTGTTATTACAAGTCATCTGTATGTTTTCTTTGCTGTTGTGTAGATGATTTAAAATAGTTTAACTTAACAGAGATGAAGCCATTTTAAACTGCATATAAACTGAAGTAAAAAACACATTATCAAAAATATGAATGAAACATGTTTTGAAAATATTTTCCACTGTACAAACTGCATTTACTCATAGAGAGATACGAGAGGTCTGACCGAGAGCACCAGCAAAAATATTAAATATAATATTCAGTAACGAAAACTAGCTACTTGAAAAACAAAATCATACTGTACAAAGATACATATACAAAATACACTGACAGTCACTTGTTACTGTTCAATAAAGGTCATAATATTAACTCTTATACACAAATATACACTTGTGTACATCGGATACAGGGTGAAGACAGCAATAACAACAAAGAACATTTACTTCACGCCTTATATATGAAATAAATATTTTCCAGAGTTATGCCTCTACAAATATATGGCATTATTGGACAACACTGTCCTGATTTATAGGTTTTAATTTAGAGCCTTGGCTCAGAATGGGATCCATGTGTTTTTAATGATCCCCTAAGTGGAGCAGCATTGTGTTTGTGTGTATTTTTTCTTTTTTTTTTCTTGATTCTAATCAGCACCATGCCACTGCAGGGCCCAACTGGGTGGGCTGGAGTTGGCTAGCCAACAGTGGCGCAAGATACCCGGCGCTTACTTCAGAGTCTCCTGCAGTTTTAGGCTAAAAACACGCTCAGTACACAGGTCTGAAGTCATTTCAGCACACACCATGTCTACTCACAGTGACGTGTCCTCAGTGAGGAAGAAACGTGTTGGAGGAAAACGAGTTAGTACTATCGTACCGGTTTCCATGGTCGGCGGTGCCAGGAGGCCGAGCCTGGGCAGGGCTGAAGGTTGCACTGCTCCATGTCGGGCGGCTTGTCCAGGACGTCGCAGTTGTAGTCGCTGAGCCTCTGGCCGCTGGGCCGCTGACAAACCACCAGGCGAGTCCTCCTTCCTCCACCACAGGTCTGCGTGCACTGAGGTGAACAAACACAAAATGATGTTTAGTAATGTTCTTAATAATATACAGTAATGTGTCTTCATTGGGGCATTGTGGACTGTTTCAACAGTGACTTTCAGACCAGTGACCTTTGACCTGACTAACCTAACGTACAGTTCTTTCAGACTGAGACTGTTCAAATGTCTGTCTTTTGTATAATACATGATAAGAGAGAGACAAACACACAGACAGAGAAGACATAACAGACGATAAGGATGAAACAGTCACTGTGTAGGAAATGTAATATGGTTCACCATGACTAAGTGGAAGAGCATGACTTCCATCCAAACTGTGTTTCAAACTCAAAATATAAATTCACCTCTCCCCAGACGCCGTAGTTCCACAGAGGGCAGGGGCCAGAGTCGCAGCTCTTAGACTCAGCAGGTTTGACTCTCTCATCACAGTAGCTGTTGCTGCGTCCATCAGCATCCTGACAGACCACCACTCGCCTCTGGAAGCCTCCTGCACAGGTACTGGAACACTGCCGAGCACGAGCAGAGTGTCAGGGAGGACTTTTTTAACACCTGTGATGTTTAAAAGTATGTTAAAGTATCTGGCCTTTCTGTTTTTTACACATATCTAATAAAACACAAAAAAACATTGTTAAAACACACATATACACCAATTGAAATCTGGTCTTTTCAGTGTTTGCACACCATAAAAGTCCCAACACAAATAGACAAACACACACAAATACATACACAATGCACAGCTTGTTATGATGAATCTACCTAAGTCTAACCAAGAACAAACCCAGCTGCACTGCTCAAAATGATCTTCCAAAGCTGGAAAACATCAGTCCACAATGGACAGTCTCAAACACTGAACAGCACGGCCTTGAACAGAGAAGTAGGTACACTCTGCATCCAATTAAAATGACACATCCCCACTGTCAATGGGAGAGAGTACATGCAGTACTACATGTGAGGGAGGACGGCACACGGTGAGCCTGAACAGCAGTGCTTCCAGTCAGGTTCGTTATGTGAGACTGAACAGTGTGCTGGGAGGACTGCTGGGGGCGTTTAGAAAACAGAACAATGTTGTTCTCATAACTTTCACAAAAGGTAGATGAAATCCCACATAACATCTATCAAAGAGTAAACTGACACTAAAATAGAGTTTCAAAGTAAACCAGGTCTTCAATGGAGTAACAGACGTCTAGTAACTGATTTGTGCTTACTGAGATTAAAAATGCCAAAATGTTGGCATTTTATTCAAAATTGATGACAATTGTTTAGCAGGGACAGGCTCTCTCTCCAAACCAACACACTGCTCTCTGTCTTCATACAGCACACACGCAAACATAAGCACAAACTCCTTGAACTCCTTGCAGACTCTTTAAGAGAATTTGGAACTTGAACTTCCCCAAACCATTGAGTTTGTTTGCTATTTGTCATTTGCAGCCTGAGAATCAAGGCTCTACCTTGAGGTAAAGTGGATGTTTTCTTGGGTTACACAGCTACAGCTAGAGTCCTGACTGTCTGTCCATACAATGACACCATATATATACACTCTGCAGTCCTTAGTATGCGTTACAGTCTCTCCCTTGCAGTCTGTGAAGTCCTTTACCATGTACGGCCCTCTGCCCTGGGAAATGAAAACATCTGCTACCCCCAAGTTAAAGTGTTTACAAGAACATGTTTACAGACAGACACACACAGGCCTTCATGACAACACGTATATTATATACCATGCTGGCCATACGTAGAAAATTCTTCATTGGCTTTCCTAGGAAAGTACAGTTTTGCGCTCCAATATTGATATCAGTCTGTGCACATGAGATATTTCCTGTACATGACAGGTCAATCGTGCAATTTCTAACTGGAAATTCAAACAATAGTGTCACCACAATGACAAAATACTTCTGCACAGTGCTATTTCCTCAAAGATCACATACTGCGCCCCAGGGTCCGGTCCTCCACTGGTTGTCTGCTGAGGGCACATTCCAGCTGTTGTGTCCGGGATGGCGTCCCGGGTCCTGCGGGTATCCGTAAGGCTGGTCATTGATACGCTGGCGGTGGTAGATGGAGGAGCAGGGTGCAGCGGTACACTCTTGCTCTGTTGCGGGCTTCTCATCCGGGTCACAGAAAGACTGGTCCACTGGCTGGTGGTAGTTTGAGCAGACAACCTGCCGGGTGATTCTTCCAACGCCACAAGTCACTGAGCACTGGGCACAGAAAACCAAAGTGTTAAGAAGTAAAGTGATAGAGGGGGACAGAACCTACACACATTCATTCATGCATGGTAAGATGTCAGAGGACGGAGTCCCCAGCATTTAAGGATTTGGTTGCCTTGCTCTCTGGTACCTTGGTGGCATCCATGAGATGATCAAATCGAGTCAGAGAGACCTACTATTGAAGCCATTAAACAGAGAACTGTTCTGATAATTCACTTTGAGTGCTAGATTCTTCCAAAAGGTAGAAATGTCACTACAAGTTTAGATTCAACTACATGGTCTTCATTGCTGTGAGAATGCTGTACTAGACTGATTTGACTCAAATGGAGTTTCCAAAGTCTCAATACCTTGACATTTAATCATTGTTTACCCTCTTTCAGTCTGCATTCCTTCTTCCATTTATTTCTATTTCTTCCGTCCTAAATCAACCTTGATTGATCCCATGTATTACTTCATGATGTGAAGTTGCGAGTAGAAATAGAAATCGGTTTAATGGGACACAAATTTAATGAAATTAAGATTCTGTCCTCAGAGAAATTCCAGTGGGGCTCTTATATTTAGAAGGACATCAATTCACACGAACACATGATTGTGACATTTTCACTGTAAATCACCCCTGAATCCTTAACTGACAATTTAACAATCCCACCACTGGTCTTGCTGTGATATCTTTGAGAATTTGGTTCTCTTGCCATGCAGACACGCACAAATCAATGCGTAATTGCCCAACATCACAGCAGTACCAAATGTCCAATTTTGTTTCAAGATGATTTAACATTGTTAACATTAAAATCAAAACTCTCTGTTAAAACTAACAGAGTGATTATTGCAAGTTGAAAAAGCCTTTATTGATTGGATACAGTGTTGGATGATGTACTCACAGGAGACCACTCCCCGGCACGCCATTGGCCACAGGGGCTGAAGCAGGCAGAGGACTCGGGCGGGCGGGGCAGGTGGGCACAGTGCGATTCGTCGGCCACGCCTCCCTGGGCATCTCTGCAGCTGACATAACGCGCCCGCTTTCCCTTACCACAGGAAACCGAACACTGGAGGACATGCAGAAACAAGCAGAGCCGAGATCAACATTTGTCTTATGTGCAGATAAATAAATTGTTTGTATTGTGTGTCATGATGTAGAGTGCGACTGCTGAGAAAATGCACCACAGAATTTTCCGTTAAGCTGTGCCAATTTTTTCAGACTGGCAGCAAATTGATGACACTATAACCACACTATATACTGTATACAATGTGTACTATGTCTATAATACCTTTAGTAGGCAGGTAATTGTCTAAATATTGTTCTTGTAAATGACATTTGTAAGCTGCAGTTATGTTAAGTTTGAAGTTACTCACAGGATGGGTGTTTTGAATATTTTGATGAGTTTCTGTGCACTGAGATAATTTCTTTTTTTACCAAAGTTCAAACTTGTAATATCTAAATAACATTTTCTTATTCTTATTCTTAATTGGTTTAAATTCGATTATTTTCCTACCCTGAGCTCATGTCTGTTTGCTTGCTTGATGCAGGCAAGTTTCGCTAGACTGCGTAACATTTGGCTTTATTCTAGACTTTTTGCAGTTCAGTAATACTTCCTGACATCATGTGCCTTTCTTATGAGAACTAGCAAACACTTCTTAAGAGTGTAAAAGATACAGCAAAATTTTTTTCATGAAAGTGATATATTGTTGATTCTTTACCTGGTGTCACAAATAAATGTGTTTAGGGTTTTCTCTAGTGTCCTGAAATGACTTGTTGATCAGGTTTCACCTGCTTTTCTCATCACTGTGCCCCCTACCACCTCAATGGGACATCACAGTGAACTTTTTTGAGGGGATGAATACCTAATGCAATCACATGGCTCCAGCTCAAATGGGCATGTTAATATCTCTCATATCAATGACACTGAGGAAGATGGCAGTTCCGCTTCTGGGGGGGTGAATGTATGCATGTGTATGTGTGCATCTGGTGTGTGTATTACATGTGCGGTGTCTCTAAGACCACACTGGCGCTGGCCTCTTTGACATGTGAGCTCACATTTACTTTCAGATTGACAGACGGGGTTCAATCTCAGAAACCGTAGACCCGTGTTTAGATGAAATCTGGTTTTCATTTGTGACGAGTAACAATGCAAAGAGACAGAGGGGCCTCTCAGCCCAGACAGTGGAGCCGGTGTGTGTGTCTCTGTTTATATGTGTGTGTATGTGTGCGTGTGTAGATGCAGCAGGGGGTAAAAGAAACAATGCCACAGAGGATCATGGTCCTGTGTGCAGTATGTACTATCTGAAGGAATGCCAGCATATACAATAAAGTTTAATATGCCAACAAAATATTTCCAAACACACGCAGGACAGCCATCATTATTTCAGTGTGGTTTTCCTATATTAAACATACAGAAACACACACACACAGAAACGTTTTCATCAGCATTCTCATTTTTCATTAGGTAATTCTGACTCCAGAGATAATTCCCCCTCAAGCTAAAAACACAAATACACAAATGAAACAAGAACTTGTTTACCGTTCAACAAAACCGCACTGCTTTTGTGTATTCTTTGGAGCGAATAAGATAAACCTACTGACTGTAATGTGCTCTGATAGACCCAATAAACCCTATTTGTTTTCTTACCGCAGTCCAGGAACCGTATCTCCACTGAGTCAGGAGCTGAGCCGAATTGTCGGGGCGAGGTGTGCTCTGTGCCGGGGAGGCCCACGGACACGCCGGCATCTCGCAGTCCTACAAAAGAAAAAAAAAAAAAAGAAAAGAAAAGGAAAAGAATAGAAAAATCAGTAAAAATTTCTGATTACATCACTACATGAAACTGGTTACATACTGGGTCTTTGCATCCGACACGCCTCAGAGACCCAGTGTGTAAAAAAGAAATCTGCAAAAACAACTAAGCAAAATAAAAGATGCTTGAAACACAAAGTTATTAGGACATTAAGTGTGTCCAGCTGTAAAACTGTTTTAACATTTTATTGCCTAGTTCCATCTCCCAAAGCTTAAAAAATCAGCCTACACAAAGTCCACCCATATTGTGAAGGCCACGCTTCCATCAGCTGATACAAATCATCTATCAGGAAACTGAAAGGTCACCAGGTCAACACTCCCTGCCTTCCGTGTCCATCAGCGTCTAAGAGCCCCTGTGCTAAACACTTGAACCACTCAGGTAAAGTGTGCTGCAGTCGTTTGGTCTTTGTCCACCCTGACTTAGACTTGGCAAATATTTAAAGAGGCTGCTGATGTTGACCTGGTCACAACTTTTGCCCCACTGAAGTTTGTATGCTTGATTTCAGAGCATCAAAGAGATCATTGATCCCCCTCCAGATCATTGATACTGAGGTAAGTGGAAATGCTTTGAACCAATCAGAAGGTGACAGACAAGAGCTGTCAGCTTAAAAAAAAACCAAAATAACTTATTGATTGAACTGAAATAATTCACCTAAATCATCAGCTGTAATTCAGACAGTTGCTAAATCGTGCTTGATTTTAGATCTAGGCTGCCTGGATTATGTCATCATTCACAATGAATGGGAGTTGAACTGACTCCTTGCTGTCCTCATGATCTAAGCCCCCTAATTCACTGATTGCACAAATCCCACTGCAGAAATTAAGCTGGTGAGATTTAAAGCTGCACTAATCAATATTTGTATGACAGCAATGGAGAAAAATGTGTCATGTTAAAGCAGATGTTCATAGTGACAAACCTACTGCGAATCATTGCCTCTTGTTGTTTTGCTTTTCTGGCTCACAACTTTTCTGTTTGGTTCAGTCTTACCACTCCATTAGTCTACTTTTTAAAGCAACAGCAGGCAGCAAGTATTTTTCTCTGGC
>JBAJHX010000081.1:7866408-7894967 GCA_037176925.1 Amniataba percoides | reverse complement strand
TGCTGCGGAGTTTTGGTGGTTAGTTTCTTTGTCACAAGAGTAGCTGTGAAACATGTTTGTCGGTAAGACCACAAGCCTCTACAGCAATAAATCTTTCCAAACAAGAGCACATATTGCAATTTGTGAAATAACTATCAGCCTGAGGGCTGTTTAAGATTCACTGAAGCCAGAGAGAAATTATCCTGTTTTTCATGTGTGGAGACTTGGAGGCCCAGCTGAGATTTTACCCTGACAGATGCGGTTGCACTCGAGCCAGGAGCCCGAGGGATCCCACACAAACTGCTCCCTGTGTTCCTCGATAGGTATGTTGAAGGAATAACGGACATCTGGGTTGTAGAGGTTTCCCACACACAAGACCTGTGGAAACAATGGTGGGAAAGGCGAGGTCAAAAGACTTAACAGCACTTTTCTTATTATGTCTAAGTCCACAAAGTGATATCACTCTTTTAGTATGTTGGCAGGTGAAAAAGGGGAGATGTTTCGGTCGAGGCTGAAGTGTTTGAGAAGAGGCTCAACAGAGAGAAGTAGGAAGTGGGCACTGAACTGATAAAGAAAATAGTAGTACTTATAAAAAAAAAAAAGAGAGACAGCTTCCTGCTAATACCTGCAGGATGAGCTCCTCCTCGATGCGGTCAGTGCAGTTGATGCGCTCCACTTTTGTGTCCGAGCCGCTGTACTCGATGACAGTTCCCTTGAAGGTGATTTCCCTTTTGAACATGGCCACCACAAAGTTCCCATTCAGGAGGGAGTTGGATTGGCTATCAGATAATGCTGGAATAGGAAACAGACAGATAAGAACAACAAATCTGACCACAAACTGTAAACATTGCAGAAATGTGAAAGGACGCAGAGCAAGTGAGGGAATGTTTGGGTCATGAAATTAGTTCAACTCTGACAGAATTAAAGTTTTTGGGACTGCTTATGAGATACGGCACTTATTATTTTAGCCTGCATGTTAAACAAACAGGCTTTGAGTTGCCAACCTATTGTTCTGCAAAGGCATTGCTGCAGGGGAGGTATGTTGAAACACTGGTGGCACTAAATTGCAGTTATTTGGAGTTAGCCTGCGTGACTCTTCTTAATGACTGACATTGCAAATGTAAGCAAGGGAGCTCCCCTGACTGCAAATGCAAACAAGTACATAAACATAGGCACACAAATAACACACAGGAACACATGGATTGACACTCACACTTGGCACACAAGCACATAAAAATGAACTCTGACCACTTCTTTCTATAACTGAAACACTATGGTTTCAAGAAACATGCAGTTAATTACAATCTGAGCGTGCATACCGAAACAATGTATGTGATTAAGTCTCTAGACGCAACTTTGTTTACATTAACGTCTGTGCATTGCTGGATGCCAGCTAGTCTTCAGCCCAAAGACGACCGTGAGGTCTGCGGGTTTTTGACAATGATCTACAGAGTCTGTTTGTCATCACTGGTGCTTTGCAGAAATGGAGGAAAAATAACAACAACGCCTCAGAAAATGTGCAGAAACAGAGCCACACACACAGAGTGAACTTTAACATACATGAACATCTTAAAATTCTCTTATGGCTTTTGCTGAATCCTAATTTCCAGATATGCTTGAACAATGGAGAAACTTAGTTAACATGACAGGTTGGTACATTACAATATGAGGTTTGTTTTCCTGAACATAAGTTATTCTAAATACCTATAAGTGTTTTGTTACAGGTCAACCAAAATGAAGTGCCTGAAAAAAGGTGTTGGACCACCATGAGCGTCCAAAACAGCTCCAGCTCTCAAACAGCTCTGTGAATCAGTCGAAGGGATGAACACTGTGATTGTGAACAGCACTGTCTATCTTGTCACTCCAAAACCTTCCACTGCTGTTCATTTAATTTGTTTTGAAATTTGTGAGAGTAGAGGCAATATACAAATCGTATTTTTTTATACTCTATTTTATAAACTCACAAAATCATTCAATTATTGAACTGAAAATGGTACCAGAACAAACTCACTGTACTGTTAGTGGTCATCATCTGGAGAGGCTGTTTTTGAGAATCACCACACTTGTGATATAAACCATAAAATATATCTGTATATTGTTTCATGATTGCTTTTATGTGTTGATTTCTCCTCCCTTTTTTTTCTTACGTTTCGTATTTGCAGACCTTCTTTGGGAGCGACAAACTGCAAACTGCCTCTCTCGTGTGCGCTTGACAAAGCACAGCTGGGTTCTCTTTGATGTCACTGTGAACTCAAGGATTCCCCTTTGTGAACTATTTTCCCTGATAAAGGTCTGGTGAGCGAAGAACTTGGCTTTGTCATCAAATGCTTGCACTCGACCCCAAGTGTGCATGGACTTCATCCCCCACAACACTGAAGAAGATAAGTAAAATGCATTTATACAGCACCTCTCTAGATCAGACCTCACAAAATGCTTCACAATAAAAGACAAAAAAGGACATATTAGAGAGACAATAGAGAAGAAATTAATTTCATAGATAAAACTAAAAGGCAAATTTTAACGGATGGGTGTCAAGCTGATTTCTAAAGGTTGGACAGGAAAGAGCTTTAAAGTTGAGAAGCCAACTTCAAAAGCACAGCGTCCTTTTTACCTCATGAGTGTGGCAGTCTTCTCAAAATGTTTTCTACGTACTGTGCCAGCCGGAGTGACAGAATTGACAGGGCGTTGCAAATACCAACCACATTTAGTACAGACGCCACTCGCTCACTGTGGCACTCAGCAACTGCTGGAGTTGGGCTTTTCACAGCAGCGTGGCGACCAGACCCTGCCAGATGTGTGTTTTTTTGACAATTTGACTTAAAACATCTTGAACCTGACTTGAACCATCTGAAAATGGGCACCCACCCTTTCGAACACAGTCAAAACCTCCTTTCCTCTGCTTTCTTCCTCTGTCTCTCTCTCTCACACATGCAGACAAGCGCACACGCACAGACCAAAACACACACACACACTCTCGAGCCTGGTGGGTCCATCTAACCCTATACCCCATATATCCACTTTCATGCGGCCTGGGCTCCACATGCCTCTAATTAGCACCTATTGCGGCCTCATTTATCTTTCTCAGGGGCTGACACTCCATTTGCTTTCCCAACCAACCCTTTTTGCCATGACCAGACCAACGCCCCTCCACGTTTCCTCAATATACACTCAGTGCAAATGACAGCTTCCTTTCCTTTATGAAAACGGTTTGACAACACTTTGGCACATGTCTCTTCACCCTCCTTCGCTAAAAGCCTGCCTCTACAGCTCTGGGTCACCAAGCCTGGGTGGTTTATGGTCATGTTAGTGGATAATAGCATTGACCTATGAGATGAGAACTGAAGGGGTGTAATATATACATCTTATTAGGTTGGACTGCTTCCATTTTGGATGGATTCTCCCAAGAAAACCTGCAATTCGATACAGTGTTGTTTAAAACCACATCGTTGCACTGACACACACAGACAGCACACTCACCGAGGTAGTTGTCGTCTTCTGGCTTTCCAGAGTAGCTGACCTGTTTGATATCAATGTTGGTGGCTCCAGCTGGGATCCGCACCACTGTGTTGTAACCTGAAGAGGAGGAAAAGGCGGAGAGAGTGAGACGCAGTGGACGGAAAGTTACACAGTTTTTTAAAGAAGTCTCAAAAGGGGAACAAAAAGTATAACAGCAGTGAGCGGTCCCACCTTGATTTTCATAATAGCTTCACTATGTTACACCAAACCCCGGTCAGGGAAGTCCGCTTCCAACCACTGGGGATTTAAATGTCACACTTGGAAAAATACAAAAAAAAGGTCTAGTCCTCTCAAATAACCCGCAGGAGGCCTTGTTATAGTCTCGGAGGCCCAACCGTGAAATGATATGTAATTATTCCCTGGACCTACCTTTGGCCTGTAATTACTACGCCAGGCCTGTTGTCCCATGATAAACTAACATAGAAAACGAGGGAGCACGTGAAAGCCAAGAGACGACAAGAAAAATGTAGGGATGGAGAGTAAACAGGGACCAGGGTGGGAAATAAGAAAATCAGAAAAGTACAATCAGACCAAGAATCAAACAATCGAAAGGAGAACAAAAAAATGAGGAAGAGAGAAGTATTGACAGAAATGTATCAGCAAGTATCAAAAACTGTAAGCTGACACTGATGAATATCTGTGCACTTCTTCTCTTACTCTTTGATCATCCAGTTTTGGATGAGATCATCATTTTGCCAATTCTAGACTTTTCTGTACTCTGTTCAGGCAATGTTTCTGTACAGCTGCTTGTGTTTAGACTGCACTGAAAAGTCATAAAAGTGACATTTTCATTATACTATCTTAAAATTTCAAACAATACCAGCCCTGCTCATGAGAGAAGCTGAATTACAGCAAATTGAATCCAAATAGCAAATGTAACCCTGTACAGTTCAAACAAAGAAAGAGCAGACAGGCACGACCCAAAGACAGTCGCATTTTAACTGCGATTTAATCAGTTGAGTTAGAACATATTCTTGTTTATGGAAACAATTTGAGGTTTACAAGCAGGAGAGTTTCATCCATAATGTTCGCATGCCCAGCAGCTGTTTGATGCAACCACAATTTTGTACTTTTGGCCACTAAGTAATCCAATAAAATCACTGGAGACTCAAAGAGATTACCACGGGTGTAATAACAGGTAATAACGGCTGATAGCAGCAGTAGGAGGCCGATAAGATCGATCAGTTCTTTCATTATGAGAGCTCAGCTCAAGATTTGGAACCAACAAGTGCTCTGACATCTGTCATGTGGCTTTCCAAGGGCTTAGTGCTACCGTCAAAATAAAATAAGAACTGAATGGGATGATGAGAGGAGAGGTGAGGGCTGGTGTGATGTGATGGATAGTCTGACACCTTGAGCCACTCGGGGGCAGCACTTAGTTTACATTTCTTCCCCTCATCAGCCATGTAGATCTTTTCACAAACTCACACACAAACATGCACGCACACACAAACGCACACACACAGACATTATGAAAAACAGCACAACACAAAAACCTTCCCAACAGTTGCTCTTAGAGTTCACATTTTGTGTGTCACATCAATTCCCTCACTGAAGTCAGGGGAAAGGATAAGCTTAAAAAAAAAGAAGGGGACTGCCAACACCCCCCCACCCCCACCCCACCCCAGAGGAAATATGGTATCCACAAGTAGTCAGAGGCCTCTGAGATCCCCCAGCTTAGCAACTGACCACACACACAGTCCTCCACCACCACAGAGTGACCCCGAAATGAACAGTAAGCACACTACCCCGGGGGGAAAAAAACACACCACCATGCTGAGGAAACGCTGGGGTTTACCTCAAACATGCCTCCATCTGCCACGAGCGAGGGAGAAAATGGCGTATTAATAGCCAGCAGAGGATAATTAAAGGGTGTCTCAACCTCACCCTGATGCAAGCTGTCAGAGGATGCTGACCGCGTTGATGACAAACATTTGCCTGTTTTGTAGCTGCAGCGACTTCTTTTTCCATCAAGAAACTGGAGGCTTTTAACCTGCAAGAACATTCCCGTTCTTTTAAAGCTGAACAGGAATTTAATGGGTTTTATCCAGTTGTAGATACAAGTCTTGTGTGTCAAGTTAGACTTAGATTTATCTGATTTATGCTAAAATGGACTTTCACGATCTTTTGAGATTATCACGGTGTCAGATTAGGCAACTTCACTGTTCCACCTGTTCCATCAACAACAAATTTAACATTACACAATCTGACAGCCTCGTCTTCTCTCTTGGGAATAGTCTTGACTTAGTTGACAGACTTGGCTAGAGACCTGGCAGAAATGTTTAAGTGTCAGGATTTTATCTGTTAAAATACTTGGGGCAGGCAGGTCTTGCGTAGCTGCAGAATCCGATTACAACACATATGCATGGAAAACTTATAAAAACACTAAAAACACATAAAAAACACTATATGCACATTCAGTACATACACTCTTAAACAGAAAATGCTTCAGTGCTGTGTCTTTTTTTTCATCAGCATCTAGAAACTGGGAAGACTTGCAGTTTTCTTATGTAGATGGGATTTGACTTGGACCTTGGGTGTCCAAATTCAGTTTTTGTCTAGTTTAGTGAAGAGGGGGACTAAAGAACAAGCTGAAGGCAAAGACTGACACAGAGTAAGTGAAGAGAGAGACAAAGGCAGAGACTGAAAAATAGAGAGACATCAAACAGAAAAGCACAAAAGACTGAAAGAGAGAGAGAGAGACCCGTGAGCAGAGTGATCTCCTGCCCGTGCTGCACTCCCGCTCACGTTCTCTTTTTTTAAGGTCAAGCCAGGTTTCCAGGGCTAGAAGAGTGCCTGGTTTGGTTCAATACAGTCCTTAAACCCAGTACCCCCAGCCAACTGAGCGAAGAAAGAAAGCAGATGGATAGAGACGCTAAAGCTCAGCGCCAAACTAATGCGGGGTAAACATGACGGAGGCCACACCCAGAGCTTTTATGCTAATGCTTGTGCTGTTTTTTTGCCCAGACCTAAAAAAAATTGGATGCAATCAGCAGTTGGCCCTCAGCGAAGCGCCGCATTAAGCAGGGCAGTTCAAAGCGGTGACGTCAGGTTTGTGTTTGTGCTATCGAAAGAACGACAGCGCTCCGTTAATCAGTTTCTGAGGCTTTGGAGAAGATTGCTGTTCTACATTTTTGCCAAATTTGGCCGAGGCACGTATTGTTGCCGAGAATCAAGCTTAATGCGTTTAAACATAACCAGACATGACATCAGCACCTAATATGAGGGTATGGCATGTCAGCGCTGCAGGCGCATGGAAATGAAGTCTTTCTTAGCTCTTCTATGTTTACTGCACATCAGATATATCATAGCTCCACTGCAGAAGCTGCTGACATTTGGTATGTTCAATGGCAACACCTTTTTTTGTGAAGAGTCAGCTATTCGTGTTCCGTACATGTAATCCGAGCAGCGGGACTTACCATACTGAGCATCGTTGAAGGTCCCTGCCAGGGTTTTGCACGACGAGTTGTCCCCGCCACACACTCCGCACTTGTCATTCCTGGCCTTCGAGTTGAGAACGTGGTCACAGCCTGCTTGCTGAAGGGGCGCAGTTGAAGAGGAGGCAGAAATTAGCAAATTAGAGTGTCGTGATATGGCATGATGTGCTTAAAATGACCAGTCTGAATGTTTTGAATTACACTTTTGTCATCAGAGTGTCATCTGGACACCATTAACTTGGCAAATTCAGGTGTTTCTGATTGTGACCTAGAAACACTTTGCCGAAATCTCAAGCTTCATGCTTTCCAGCAATTACAAACTGTGTATCATGTAAAAGCATGAGCAGGCTGAGAGCATTAAGTTTGCTTCACTGAGACAGCCAAAAAATGTAACTTTGACAGAGATAAATATACATGTCACAACATATCATGATAGCTTGAGAGTAAGTTAAGTGTGAAGGTTTAGTGTGTTGGTGTGTATACACGTAATTTCATAGCAAAAGAAAAACAGGCAGATTTACCCTGCAGAGGCCTTGAACACAGATGTCATAAGTATCTGTCCCACACGGTGTGCCGTCGATGACGCGGTCCTTCAGCTGATAGTACGCCGTAGTGCCCGCAACCCGGCAGAAGAGCTTACAGCGATCCTTCATTAGTACTGGATGGAAAAAGAAAACAAATTGTGGAAAAAGCTGCACTATAGCTCATTAAGTTAATGAGATTCATTAAATAAAACACCCAGAACAATAACAAAATGGTCAGCCTCGAGATGCCTTGATGCTGGTGAAATAAAACAAATAACGCTTCACATTTTTGATCTAGCACGTTGTTTTTTGTTTTAGTTCAGCAGATGTTAATGCCAAATTTCTGTCTGCTGTTTGGAAAAAATCACTTTGTGTCTGATGGCTCCGGGGTTTGGCCTGTTTTCCTCTACAGCATGAATTAAACAAATGAATCACTTAGTAACTTAGACATGGTGATTTTTGTCCAGATGGTAATCTCACGTAGCTGGGCAGGCCATGAGATACGGCTGTGTGCAAGAAAGCTGCCAGGAGGTGCGTATGGAAAGGTGTTTAGTGCCAACTAAAGGTTTACCCCAGGCAGCTCTTGTCATGGGTATGTAAAGTGCAACAAAGTATCAACCCATTTTGGCAATAAGCATATACTCTCTTCACCTCATGCACTGGCTTCCATACCATTAACACACACAATGTGGACTTACTGTAAGAATGCATGAGAAGTTTACAGAAGCCAGATTGTTCGTATAGTGAACTGATTTTGTCATAGGCAAATACAGTATTTAATTTGAATGCACGTATGTATCACTGAATTTGAACTGCACTTCATAGTTGGATAGTCTCCATGTTTAGTGGTGCACACTGCTGTACTCACTGCCACTGTACTTGGGGACCCAGCGGACGGTGGGAGGTAGACCGTTGATGTTGAAGTGCTTGCCGTCAAAGTGAGAGCACTGCTCTTCGCGGAAATCTTTCCGTCCTCGCGGACATGGCTCAGTGTTGCAAGAGCGGAACTTCATCCTGCGACCGACACAGAACTTCCCGCCATTTCTGGGCCTAGAGTAAGACAAGAGGGATCTCAGGAGCGCTGCACTTTATACAACCCTACAATTTAAAGATCATGTTTGCACTTGTTTGACTGGCGCTTTATGACTTCAAACCCACATTGTTTACAGTTAAATTCACACTAAACAAGCTCTCTGACTGTTGCTTAAGATCAGGTTGAGACTAACAGAATCTGACATGCACGTTTGTTACTCACTTTAGCTTGTTTACATCTGTTATTCAGGCATGACTGCAGTCTTTTCTACTACTTATGTTATTGTTTGAGAGTCTTACACACATTTACAGCCTGTAATGGCTTTGATTGTCAAAACTGTCTGAGTCTTTCTTACTCAGGCTTGTTGCAGTCTCTGCTCGTGCTCCGGGTTCCTCCACCACAGGACCTGGAGCAAACACTGTAGGGCCCCCAGGGACCCCACTCCCCATGAACTGGCTGCAGGTCCAACTCCTTGTTCACACACATCCCATGTCTGCAGTACTGCATGTGAACAGACACAAATGCACATATATATGTCCCGTTAGAAACCATGACTACAACTCCTGCAGTCCTGAAGACAAACACAGACAGTTTTGTGCACGTCCCCACTGCAGAATTAGTGCACACACAGCTGGGAGTGTTCTTCTTTGCCTTGTTAATCCTCTGTTTAGATCTCAAGCTATATTTTAAAATAAATCCTAATTCAGCTATTGTTTACCCTCACGGAAGGAGTCCAACTCCTCCAGCTGTCCAAAGACAAATGGGAGAAGGAGGGAGCAACATGGATACAGACAGAAACAGAGATGGTGGAGGAAAATAAAAGAAGACACAAGAGCTTAGTGAGAGAAACCAGAAGCTGAAATGTATTGGATGTGCCATAGTACTTCCTTGATGTCAAACATAACTATATTTGTCGTGTGAACTTAAATTCACATAAATTGTCAAAAGTATTTTAAAAGAAATATTTGACTGTCTTTTTCTTTATATAAAGTCACCCTCTGTTTTCCAGAAATCTGATGCAGCACATCAGTAGGGATGAAAGACACTGATCATAACATTGGTTTAGCTACAATAAGGAACATAATCAAGATGAAAACCATTTGCTCTGCCACTGACAATAGAGGAAATACCAGACTACATTTTCCTCAAATGATCTTCGCCTCGGGTTGTAAATGCAAAATTACATAATGCAGATCTTTCATACAGTAGACCCTCTTTGACAAAGAAAATAAAGGCGCCTGGTATCAGTGTGTATCCACAAACCAACCTTTGCCAAAAAGTGCTAACACTACTTTCATAAGCAAAGCACGGCAGGCCCATTTCCCTTTGTCTGAAACCGAATCCCCATCTCAGTGACTAAGATATCGGAGGGTCTTGTTTGCTGAAAGAATGCAGGACAAGACGGCGTCTGTCTGGGTGCGTAGCCTGCCGTCCGGGCACACAGTCACGGGGAGCAGTGGCACCGTGATAAGGAAACTCTAGAGTTGTGATAACATGAGGAACAAAGTTCATTACTGGCTTGACATCAGGAACTACCTTCTCCCGTTTGGCTGTTTATCTGCTCCTTAAAACTGTGACAAGTGAAGGAGGATGCTCCCCCCACGCTTTGTAGCGTGTTTCCGTGTTTGGTTTTGTGAGCTTGATGCACAAGTTGTTGCTTCTATTGGCAGCTATTTCTAGATGAGAAATGCAACTACTATCATCTCAGCTGGCCACACGCCCATCCCACTACAAGACATTCAATACCCTACTCCAGATAAAAAAAACTAAGACTGCCTTTCTGAAGCCTCTTGAGAACTGAGAACAAAACCGTGTGAGATCCGCTTCAGTGGATGTTCATAATTACGCTAATCAACGAGGGAGGATATCAATCAAAGTCATCTCCGGGACAATGGCTAATCTGGCCAGCTTCTGCCTTAACATAAATTCACAACTTGGGGCAATTACTGTAAGTGAACACCTGCAAAAGTGCAAAGTTATACACACAAACACATGTAGACATACAGAGAATTTGGCGGCACAGCCTTTTCTATCCTGGCCTAGTTTGCATGTGTGTTTAACACACTTGCAGCTCTAGTGATTGAGTATAAAGTCTGTGCACAATGACAGACAGGTGGTAACAGCTGCAGGGTATGGACTAAACAAGCCACAAACATTTCCATGATCCAGACCTGATTTGAGTAATAGCTGCAGACTTTTTCTTGTCTGACTCCACTGTAAATGCAAACTGAAGGCGCTGATAATGTTGTTGGAGCCCCAACAATGGATTTAGAGAACAATTCAAATAAAAGGCACTAACAGGAATGTGATAAAACATCCACATGAGTTGAAATGGCTTCAACACCATGAAAAGACAAACAGGTGCCGGTCCTTTTTGGCTGAGCAACCTCCTCAAGACAGAAAAAAACAGAGCAAATGGAGCTTATGGAATTGCCAAAGGTGTTTTTTTAAGAGTTTTCCTTTGTCACAACAAAGAGTTTCCCTCCTCTTATAGCTCTCACACACCCTCCCCCCACCTCAGCTTAGGGACTGTCAACCCGGACCTGAGCATCCCTTCTATACCTCCTCTCCATAGCCACCCATCCCCCTTATCCCCTTATGGGAAATTGCAAGGACCACTCAGGGACCACCACAGTGCAACCAGGCGACGGGACCCAAGGAACTGTCAAACATAAGGCGGACTGTCTGTCAGGGAGGACCAAAGCCTGTGTAAGCCTCTGAAGCATTCCACTCCCCCCGCTGGCACCCCGTGTTTACAACCGTTTTGTTTGGCTTGAAAAGGTGATGTGGGTAAAAAAAAAAGAAAGAAGGAGGGGGTGAGGAAGGAAAAAAACATCTGTGTGAAATGATGTGTGTGTGTGTGTGTGTGTGTGAGAGAGAGAGAGAGAGAGAGAGAGAGAGAGAGAGAGAGAGAGAGAATGATTGCCCAAAGTCTGGAAGCATCTGGGGGCCACGCTCAATTCCAATTAGCCTCTCTTTCCAAAGTGCACAAACACGGCCTTGGAAAACGCTGAGGTGAGAGGCAGTCTTGGTAAAGCTCACACAGGCATTAAGGACACCGACAGACCCTTTGCTAGTGAGATTGTCAAAATTTGCCCTCAATTTGGGAATGTGGTGAGACATTTGAAGGTCTTGTGAGAGAAACCTGTCCAGCTGTGACTAGCATGTGTTTCAAATTAGGAATTTCACAAAGACACACACTGCCTCACCAACTCATACCACGGCATGTGCATATGCGCACGCACATATATCACATGCATGCATCCTGCACAAAGCATATGTAGATACACATGATGCACTCAGGGCAGCACAAGCACCAGTACAGCTGCCTCTTCTCTCTCAAATCAAACACCAACAAACTAAATGAAGTTCAACCAACACAGCCATAAAGCCGCAGAGTGCAGTCACCAGCGTGCTAACCCCACGGTGGGGATAGTGTCAAAGGACGGCAGCATCTGCTCTGAGCTCCTCAGCTGGCTGGTTTGTAAGTTAGCGCCCTGTAATTGCCAGGAAACTGTTGCAGGGAGCACCTCATTTCTGAACCCAAGCCATACATCACTGCAAGAATGAGAAGGCAGAGGACTGATTTAAAAAGCCCTTTCATTTTAACACAACTATTTCCAAAAGGTGTCACCTTTCATGTTGCGGTGTCTTTCTCATGGCTCTGGGTTCAGAGTTCACTTTGGCCTTGACCGGACAGGAGTCAGTGTTTCTGCCTCTGATGAGTCCTCTGTCCTCTCCACAAAATGCACAATCCCCAGGAAGGGATACAGCACAGTACAGTGGTGAGGGACTCACTGCAGAGCTCTCTTTGGGAGGGCAGGGGACAGGAAATAAGTAAAATGACACTTGTTATTATAGAGTGGATTTACAATGACCCTTTTTATGGCAAGGCCTGCATTTTTTCCTTGTTAGTTCCACATTTCCTTTTTCCTTTGTGGTGAAAGGGTGTGAAGACAGGGGGAAGAGAAATGACGAGAGGGATGGGAGCATGAGCAAGAATGACAACATGATGCAACTGTGACCCCAACCAACCTCTCCTCTAGCTATATCTCTTTTTTCTCTCTCTGTGACCCTTCCCACCCCCTCGTACTTCTTTCCAAGAAGTGTAAAGGTTGTCATTAGAGTGAATGAGTAGTTTGGCCCCATCAGCTGTTCCATTCACATGAGACTTCAGAGGCACTTTTACTGTTGGACTTCCTCACTTGTCATCTTCTCTGCACAACCACTAAGACATACATACCACATGTATTCTTCTACAACTTGTTTCAGTCCAAATTTCTTTATTTAATAATGGACCAAATAATTGCATGTAAAGGTTTCCCTGGTACTGATAAACCAACAGAGAATTAACATCCGACTCTGCTGCTCTAAAGAGATTTTCCATGTTCTTATTTTTGCTCATTATTTTGCTTCTAAAGCAGCATTTTTTGGCCACCTGGGGGCAGCGCGAAGGTCACCACATAAAGATGTTGCGCCGAATATTTCAGCAAAAGCTGGATTTGTGAATTTACACATCAGGCACACACAGGACAACATGAGCACTGATGGGAGTGTTCTTTATGTCCACCCGATGAATGTATGTTCAATATTTCCATTAAAGTGCTTTATGATGTTCATCTGCTAATAGCTAACATTGTTGGCTTGTTGTTTGGTGCTCGCCTGGTACTGTAAGGTGGCTTTTGTTGATAGGAGCAATGAGCTGTGCGAGCTACAACCCAAAGAATGACTTGAAACACGCTGAAACAGTACAGCTGAGAAAACTGCTGAGCCAGCTGATAACTCTCTGTTATACCATGTAAGACCACCTACAAATTGCACATAGTTTTTCAAATGATTATTTTTTGTATAAAAATAATGGTTTTAACAGCTTTCAAGTCTGCAAATTCTGCTCTCATGAACATTGTCCCTGGCATTCTGTAATGATCTACACCTGAAAATTTCCAACAAGTACAAGTTCATTTTATTAACCGTGTATTAAGGCTTACATTTTTTTCCCTCATATTCCTTCTACACAAGCCAGCAATGAGAGCTTCACTCACTGGTTACCGGATACAGTAATTCCACCAGCAAACTACATGAATGCTAAAACAACAATCCTCTTGTGTCAAATCCCCTGATATGTCTCCTGATGATGACAAATCAAAGTGGCAACATCCTGAAAATATCCAGAGATTAGCTGAGAGTGACACTGATACCAGCCTAACGATCCTAAACTCCGGTACGGGCGCACACGTACACACACACACACACACACAAACACACACAAACACACACCCCATCCCAGCATCGTACGACGAGTCTGTCAGGCTGCCAGGGAGCTCCAGCCAACACTCACCGCCTCCGCCAACAGACTCCATTCTGCCCTGGCTTCACTTTTCAAGACCTCACTATCTCACTCTAATTGGCTGAAACCGGAGCAGGTCGTCATTCCTTTCCGAGGAATGTTCTGGAAATCAAAAACAACTTCCCGTTTATTCACTTACACTAACCACTCAATTAAGCTCCTATTAAGAGAGCCTGGGGAGGCTTTTTTTGGGTTTTACACGCATTTCAAGAAAGGCTCAGCGAGCTGCCATCGCGCTGAAGGGAATTGAAAACACTTGAATATTTCGTTTGTCACTTTGCAACTAATTCCCCCCAAAAATGTCTTTCAAGGGAGCTTTCAGTCAAGAGCGCTTTCAGGTTGACAATAAAATGAACAAAACTGGGAACACTGAGGACTCTGACAACAAAACACCACAGTTTATTCAAGCGCTGTTGCCACTTTTTTCCCTCCGCCACCCACTGAGCGGCGACGTGGTGAGAAACAGCACAGGGATCTTCAAATGGAGGGGACGTGAATGCAGGGCCAAGCGGTCCCCGGCTGTGGCTTGACAAGAGCTTATTGACCACGCTGGCTGGCCTTAAATCCACACACACCCACACACACACACATACACTTCTGTGCATGTTACATTTAATCTTGGTAAATAATTGCAAACATAGAATGTAACAATAACCAAAGTACTGTACGCACACACACATAAAAACATAGACACGCACAGGCACACAAGCAGGATCCTTTTGAAGAGGGACCGAAAAGGAGGGGGAGTGTGGGGGGTATAAGGGAGAAAGAGGAGGAGAAGGGAGGATGGAGGGGAGGGAGGGAGGGTGGTGGCAGTATTTATAGACAACAAGTGATGGGATGCCCTCGTTAGTGCACGGCCCACTGAGCCAGATGACAGACGCGCCGCCAAGAGGTCATGTGACCGCATTACTCACTCCGGCGCCCTGTGAGAGGGCCCGTCGAGCAACAGAGTGGGAGCGAGGGCGAGAGGAGGGGGGGAGGAGGGGGAGGGAGGGGAGAGAGGCGCGAGTGGAGGAGCAGAGAAAGAGAGAGAGACACGGGAGAAGAAGGGAACAGAGGGGGAGAAAACTACCCATGAACCCCGCGGTGCCCGTTGCCCTATTTCAACTTGGCTGTATACAAACAAACTTTTTTTCACTCTCCCTGTAGCGGACGTGCCTCTCTCCCACTTTTTTCGGCCCTGTCCTCATTTACCCGATGTGGTCACTACTTTTGTTTCATAACCCCGATAGAACAAAAAACTTGTCCGCAGACGACGCAGGCGCAAGAGGTGACAGCTGGCCGCGCGGCACTTTCTAGGAGAGATGACGTTTTCCTGCGGGTAATCGCTTACAGTGACATGACAGGCCTCCGTCTAATGATAGGCCCCCGAAAGAGATCTTCAAAGGGGAGCTGTGATTGCTGAGACAATACCTGCTGCTAGCTCTCCCCCCATAGAGGCCATGGCCATAATCCTCCAGATCCGACACCACCCCCTGCACCTCCTGCAGACACACACTCCCACCTTCAGGGCTCTGCAGACACCTCAGAGCCAGGAGCTCTACCCAAGACCCCGTAAAGCTTCAGACCTGAACCTCATGACTTCTTTGCAGAAAGAATGAGTGAGGAGTGAAGGGGAGAGGCGATAGATGCAGCGGAACAAGAGAGCCGCAGTGGATGAACGCAAGAGCGGCCCAGAGAGATAAGAAGAGGACCGACACAAGAGAATCAAGAGGAATCATCTTGCTGTGCAGATTAGCAGACTTTTGAGGCTGACATAAGGTTGAACACAAACATACTCGCGCATACACAAACACGCCGCACCAAAATACCACATAAAAGAGCTCCTGTGTGGGCAGGTGAGCGTTGGTGCAGGGTCCCCCTCTCTTTCAACTCACGCTACTTCAAAAAGCCCTCTGCATGAAGATGAGACTGGGCCCTCGGCACTACAAACAAAGGCGGTGCCTCTACTCAAACGCACAAAGAAATGAAGGGAAACTACCTGCGTGTTTGTTCATACGGAAAAGAACCGCCATGAAAATATGGCATGTGATTTCTTTACACTAACTGTAGAGAGAAAGATTCAGGTCAGTCCACCACTTGGTTCAGACTGAAATATCTCAGCAGCCATGGATGGGCTGTCATTTTGTACAGTGAGTCATATTCCCTTGTCTTTCCTCTAGCGGCACTAAGAGGTTATCGTTTTTGGATCATTAAAGAAGTGTTTCAACAATTATTGGATGGAGTTTCATAAAGATTTGGTGCACATAATAAACAGGTTGGATTACTCACTTTGGTGAGCCTTTAACCTCACCGAGCACCACTCTCCAAATAACTACAAAGCTAACATTCAAATCACCCTCCATGCCACATCATCTATGTATTTAGAGCTTATTAGCAAATGTTACTATGCTGACAAGCTTAATGGTAAACATCAGTACACCTGATAAACATCGATGAATAACCATTGTCATTGAGAGCCGGTCAACACGCAGTGGGCAAGTCTGTTAGTTTTGTTTAAATAAAGCTCATGATAAAATCTGATTAAATGTGGTTACAAGGCAACTGTTGTTGTATCCTTTCCAGGACTATATTTCAGTGACAAATGTGCTAGTTACAGATGGTAACCTGCACTACAAAACAGTTTTTCAAACAAATTGGACCTGGTTTTTAATCTGGATGTTAAGGACCCCTTTGGGCCTGCAAATCACCAAATCAATGTTTACAGCGTTCCAGTAAAGACCAGACATCTACTATAAACTAGCTGAGTCAGCTCAAGTCGCGTTTATATCTCATTAAAACAAACCACTCGGTGCGATTAAACCAACACCGCGTCTCCTCAACCATTTCCCAGACGCACAGGATGAGAGCAGTATGGGAGTTAAGATCTCAGGACCATTACTGTTTAGTCTGGTTGTTGTAGTTGGATTAAGATGTTAGCTATCCCCTGTTAACCTCTCCTCACTAGACGGGGCAGATCCAGGACCTAACATGGTGAGGAGGGAGAGTGAGCCAGATGAAAGGATATAAGGGATATGAGACTTACATGGGCCCACACTGCAAAAGACTCCTGGAGGGCAGAAGGTTAAGGAGAGACGAAGAGGACCCTCCTTCTCTCCCTCTCTCCCTCTCCCTCTCCTTCTCCCTCCCATGCATGTTCCGAATGCTAAACACCAGCCCACCACATCCTCATCCCCCTGTACCTCCTCCTCACTCTCCTCCTCCCACCTCCTGCTCTGCAGAATCACTGATGTGAGGTCTTTTGTGAGAGCGCTGGCTGGCCTCAGCCTGGGCTCTGTTACGGCCTGACCACTGACCCACTCACCCGTCTTTTAAAGAGGTTTTAGGGTCATGGGTTCACAACAAGGTGATTCAACTGTGAACGGCGGGCGGCATCCTCTTTCAAAGGGCTCACGTCTTCACCTTTCCCTCTCAAGACTCTCGCTCCCTTTTTTTTTTTGCCCTCTCTGTCTCTCTTTTCTTTCGTCTTTCTCTCTTTTCTTTCTGTCCCCCCTCCCCTGCAGCCCTTCTTTCCATGTATCCTCAGTGGCTGACCCGCCGTCTCAGCCCTAATTAGCATAGCATCCCAGAGCGAAGAGAACATGAAGGCTAATGGGAGTTGGGGCCCCGTAACAACACTGAGGGTAAAGCCTCAAGTTTCTAACTAGGGCCATCACCTGACCACATTTACATGGGTTTCTGCAACCAGAATGTAGGCAGGAGAGTAATGGATGATAAATTATTCCTTTTTCCTTGTAGAGGAAGTGAACTAGAAGGAAAAGGCATCAAGATTCAAAGCAGCACTTCATGGGAGGTTTGGCTGGTGTCACTAATGTATTTTGTCTAAGATGCAATGAGGCCAGCTTTAACAACAACGCTGATTACAGAGAGGAAATGCACTCTGTGTTGCAAAGTGATGATCTGCAACAAATATTCAAATGTAACCCAAATTTGGGTTTAATCTGGTTTTGTGGTAGCTGCAAACAAGAAAACAATAGCGTTCGGGACTTTGTGTTTATTTTACAATATTCAGTGATTAACCGACTAATAACACAGTGATTGAGCTAAATTCAACATGGAAGACTCAGTTTTTATGCTGCAGCTTTGACATTGCAAACTAGCAGGCCTTGAACATCAGCTACAGCACAACAAGTGTCATCCCACTTACTGAAATGTATTTGAGTCAGTTAATAAATGTATGTATTTCCAGTATCAGAAACCAACTTTATGAAGCGTTAATGAAGCAATAAAGATCCACACTTGGACTGACTTACCATTCCATGTCCACAGTCAGTCCCATCAGCCAGAGGCATGTGCTGTGTGCGACAGCCTTTATGGTCTCCCTCTGCACTCGTGCACCACAGCCTTTTGCACTGTTTCTGTGTGGGAAAATAAAAAAAGAGCTTCAGCAATGAATCATTTTGACTGAATGGAAAAATAACCTATCTATATATTCTACAGGCTTACAGCAGATGTAAAATACGCTCATGACAAGACATGTTTAATTTATTTAATGAATTTTGACATTATTGAGCTGGCAGAAGAAAGTGACAGCTATTTCCTCCTATACAGGCTTTCCATTTTTTGGGAGGAAGAAAGTGTGACTGCATATTGAAATATGTGTTATTGGTTTCTTCAAACAATATTGTGAATCGCTAAGCATCAGGTTTAAATTATAGGCCATGCATTCTTTTGCATACAGCGATGTGAGTTAATCTGAATCTTTGTTTCTTCTTATACTGAATGTTATACTTTCAGCATGGGAATCTACAGATCAAATGTGTCCTAGTGTATACAACAATAAAGAGCCACACAAACCTGATGTAATTAATCAACCACAGTTTCATATCAGTTGAACTGTATGGATAATTGCACTGCTGAAATGTCCATAAAAACAAGCTTCTACTGTACTTCTCAGTAGACAACAATCATCTCAGATCTACTTCCACCAGAAGTGTGGTTTTGCTCGCTTTGAAAGCAAGCCAACTTACCATGTAAGGGCAGATTTGGGAACCGGGCCCAAACATCAGTTCACATTGTCTGTTGGCATTGTAGATTTGACCAGGGAGGAGGGTGGGCAACTCGTATGTTCTGCTTACAGGCTCATCAAGGAGGCACTCCCCATAGCCGGTGCTGAAAAACAAACAAAAAAAAACAGTAAGCATGTGTGTACAGTAAAAGAAAAGGAAAGCACAAAACCATGCCAGCAAGTGTGTGCTCAAACAAAGAAATGCACAATGGATACGTGTGCAGTCAAACTTTCACGGTCTGAACATTTTCAGGATTATCCAGTATGTTCTGACCCCAGAAGGAATCAACGTGTGTCATCATCTTTCATAAAAGCAAACTAAACCTTTTTATGTCATTGTCTGTGATCATCGTCAGATGTGTTTTCCCCCGTGGGTGGTCTGTACAGTTACCTAACAGAGAGACTGATACCACTTCCCCTCAATGGCCTGTTAGTAAATGCTGTCACTATGAAATTGGAGTCAGGCGCCACAGACTGAATAAAAAGGAGTTTTGATACACACTGAAAAGAATCTGCACACTGACCACAATTTGATCCAAGGTGTATTTCTCTGTGCTGAAGGGAAAACAAGAGAATAAGAATCATAAAGCACCTTGATTAGGTTACATAAATCAGTACCAGCGCCAGCACTGCAGTATAATGACAGATTGTGCTGTATGTCAGCCGCACCCTGAACCACGACGCAGTAACAGAGACAACAAAAGCACAGCTGGACTGAATGTATGCGCCGACAACCTGCATATAAAATCATCAGCCCTTACGGCCGTGAAAAGACACTAGTCAAACATGTTAGCAGAGCGAGCCGAGCCTCAAAGGGCCTCTTCTTTTTTTGTGTGTACTTTTAAAAAAGGAAACTGGCGAGTGAGACATGTATAGATGTGTAATTACACAACTTGTCTGCATTGTTCTGACAAATTTAATCCGGGATTGAGCCGCTGAAACACCTGCTCCATACAACACCAGCTGATGTGACAGGCCCATAATTACGCAGGATTATCCTGAGTTACCGTCACTTTGTTTCTCTCCCCTTTCATTTCCAGACATAATGTAAGAAACTGCAGCCGGGGAGGCTGAATGATTGCATAAAGGAGAATAAACCAGCGGTGGGAGATACTGTGAATGAAAAGTATGGAGCAGCCTGTCAAGGAATCATATAGACAGTCCCATATTACAGTGTCTTTCAGCAGTTGGTCATCTGTCTAATCAGCATCCTAGAACTTAATGGAACGGTTATTAAGACCAAGACAGACAGAAAAAAAGGGGTCAGTGTGGTCAGTTTTTAAATTAAACATCTTTTTCTCCTTTTTTTAAAGAATATTGGTTGTGTGAATTCGAGACAGAGAGGTAATTCCCTCTGGCACCAAAGGAGGTTCCACACCTGGCAGCCATTGGGGAACATGAAAGTGCATTTATTTATAAGATGACTTATAGTCGGCTGTTGTGCGCTTGTCATGAGAGACTAAACAATAATAGTTTCCACGTTCACCATACTGGGTTTCCCTCAGCAAACAGTGCAAGAAGTCTGCTCATATGTCCAATTGATGGCTTTTGCAGGCGACTGGATGACAGTGAACATCACTGCACTGCGTTTGATCAAACAGCGCCAAGTAAACCATAGCAATGCTGTCATGTCTCTGACAGCATGTACCGATTACTGTACATCGATATAGTACAAGATAATGACGGAGGTTTAGTTGAATTTAGAGCAACATACGGCATAAAAAGATCCATCTTGGTTTTATTAAGAAAATGAAAGACTGATAAAAAGTACTTGAAAATGATTTCACATGGGAGATTTGAAGAGGGGATGCTGCTGGGGTGGTTAAACTAATTTTCGAGGTGTGTAATGGAAAATCACAGGGCTTGCCCACTACTAATGATTATGTGGTTTCAACACCCGCCGAACACAACAATTAGTGGGTGGCAACAGTCGAAGATTTGCATTTTACTTTTATATTTGGATTTTGTGGCTTAAATCAAACAGCACAGTGCCAGAGACGGAATGAATGGTTGCTTTATGTAGCGGTTGACACATAATAACACTGCACAACAGTAGGACGCTTTTCATCAGCTTTCAGGTGCGGGAGTTCAGTGCACATTATTACAGCCGCAGCGAGATGGGGGGGGGGCGATCCTGTGCCTTTTGAAAAGGGGTGTTTGAGAGGTGGCACGGCCTTTCGTTTTTTAAACTGGTAGGAGAGCGGTGTAGATTGAATTTGCTCTTCAGGGAGAATGAGCAGTCAAAACACTGACGTACTTGACCAGGTCAGCCCACTGAGCAGGAGAGGTACTGTAGAAGTGCTAGTTTGAATCAATGCTCCTCATTGTTGGCAGGAGACGGATTTCAAAAGCACTTGGACTGTAATCTCAAGGGCCTTTCCCACCACTGCGGCTCCCACACTGAAGTTCAGCTTTACACTCTACATACCTGCATTGTTTGTTATGTCTATTATATGGTAACAAATCTCCAAGTTAATAACAAATGCATTTGACATTTCCATCATGGACTTCCTGGTTTTTGTGTAGCAATCAGCACAGAGAGTCGACACAGCTGACACAGATCGGTGCATATAATAAAGAGATTCATGGAGCTTCCTCATCTTTAGCTCCACTCCATGTTAAGGTCATCACTGGCTGGAAACTATGAGAAGCACAACCTTAAAACTCCATACGAGGCGTCGCCCAACACTGCGCTCTGGAGATGCATCTGGTCAACAAGACCGTGCTTTGTGAAGGCCCCCACAATTAACAGAGGAAAGGAGGCAAAGATTAAAGGGTCATGTCCAGGGAAGATCTAATTATAACTGACATTTCCCATCTTAAAGGGAAGTCTTTCACCAGGATCAGTGACCACGGTGCGGGCAGAAGTTGCTGAATGAGCCGTTGCCCTGTGTTACAGGTTCTGGTGTGGAAAGCAGGCCGGTCACTAGATCACTGTTTGCCCAGCGTCTTGAGAGCAGGGCTCTGTCTGAGTGGAGAGACAGCTGGGGGGCTCCAGATTATCCATCGTTTGGGGTCAGCCGAGGAAGACCCCCGGATTCAAACAGGAAATACTCTTTCAACACCAGGCAATAACAACTCCACAAAGTTTACTTTGCGCTGACCTGCCTACAGAGCACTGTGAGAGACGTAGAAGCACTCTGTTTAGTTGGCCACGTCACAACAAGTAAAAGTTAATGGGACACTTAAAATGTGGATGTGATTATATCAGATTGGAAAGCGTCATTTTTTTCTTCCCTGGGAATGGTCCATCTTCAGTCAATTGTTTTACTGTTAAACCAGGAGAGGAGAGCGGATACCTACTCAAGAAACTCTGTGATGTACTTGCGGCTGCACTTGGACCACGACCAGGGATTGGTGTCAAAGTTGAGGGTGGGAGCCATGACATGATACTGGTGCTTCATGCCTGCCTCCCGACACTTTGGGTTGTCATCGTGAGGCATGTTGAACCTGGTGCAAAGAGGGGGAACAAAAAAAAAAGGAGCAGTGTTAGAGATGGAGAGAAGGTGTAAGGAACACACACAACGTGATAATCAGTGCTTAATGGCTCAGTCGTGGCAAGGAGGATAAATGTCACAAGATTTACATTCAGCCACTTCTAACAGGGGATCACCCCCCACGCCATCCCTGTGGGCCACCACACACAGACGCAGCCAGAATGTGAGTAATACCACACACTTGGTACCCCTGTCTCCACCCGTCTGTTTTTGTTTGTGCCTCCTTTTGCTTACACCTCCCTGTTGGTCATCTGTTCAAAGCTTATCTCACCAAAAAGGAAGGAGCCTCTGTCTGTCCGTCCTCTGATTATCTCACAAAACCTTCATCTGATCAACTTCACACTTGCTGTGTGCATTGCTGAGGGCCCAATGAAGTGCAGTGTTGAGTGTGAAGTAATTTGGTTAAGTGGTTCTCCAGAAAGCTGTAAGCAGCAATACCAAAAGCCAAGTGATCGGCCTGTTTTAAACCTAACCTTCCCTGAAAAAACCTAAAAGCAGCCGGTAGGTGGTGCGACAATTTATGAAAAGCATCACTCTATCAGCATCTGTACCCTCCACCATCATGGCCAACATACTAATGAGAACCACCTCTAATTCACCACTGAGAGGTCAAAGGTCACCATCTCACATTCTCAAAGAGCTTAATCTGACAAAAGTTAGGAGCACCATGCACATCAGCATGCAAATTTACAAGAGTGTAAATCAAAGCAGCTCCTAATGGTCGTTATCATTATGTATTCATCCGTCCATCATCACTGTGAAATCCTCACATTTGATAAGCTGGAACCTGCAAACTTTTTGGTATTTTTATTTAGGAAGTTGCAAAGCGGAAACAATTATCAGCTGGTAATTATTTCTCTGTTGACCCAATAATCAGTTAATCAGCTAACTCTATCAGTCAGCATCAGTCATAATAAACAATAAAGCAAGAGACTTCACATAAGAACAGCTGTATAAAGTCAAGTACACACCATGGCATCTGCAAATTAATGAATTCATCCAGGCTGTCCGCAGTTGGCAGACCCATAAAGCTCTTGATCATGTCCAGAATAGTGTGGTCTGATGCAGATGTGCTGTTTTGTTCTGCGGTTTGGCGCATCACCATAAATACATGTAGCGCATGCAGACGTACATATAAATACACACAGGAACCCGTGCAGCTGTATGATGTCTGAGATGTTTACAACAGGATGTGGGCCAGTGCTGCGCTCTGGACTGTGGCTGAGGGTCAGTCCATACCGCCGCACAAACAAGGCCGAGCATGGCTGGCATGAGGCCCAACCTACAGGGAATAATTAAGCCCCTGGCACAGTAATGAGCTCGGCACACACAGACCAAGCTGTTGGCTGATGCTCACAACATCAAATCTGTCTCAAATGGTATTTTCAAACTGATCTTTGTCACTTATGATGGTGCACAGGTGCAGACAGTGCAGGCAAGTATGAGATACCAAAAAGAGCATGTGATGTAGACTGTCTTGTCACCATGAAAGGGATTTGTGAGAAGCTCCAAACAATTTGTACTCTTAACACGTTACAATGATTTAGTTGACCCATCTGAACAGCACAAACGAGGATGCTGGCTCGAAATCCTGAGATGAGAGGCTTTTAGTGGAATTGGGTAGTAAATCAGGAAGTTTTGTGGCTCTGTTTCACAACAGATCAATGGAGGAGTCAATTCCTCTGAGAGAGTACCAACCCCAGCCCTTAATTATTAGCATCCAGACTGAAATGTGATTATTCTAAGTCCACTCACTTTTAGTTTAGATCGCTCAACAAAACAAGCTGCTTTGCTCTTTGAACATCACACCCTTAATGCCATGCTGTCTTTTTCAGCACGACAAAAACAGATTTTCTGTGCTGGAATGCCCGTAAATAAATACAACAGTAAGATGTACTGCTGGGAAGATGATGACCTGAGTTATGAATTGCTCTACAGAGCCTTTATAAGGAGAGTCAGAGCTCAGCGACACCAGAGGGAAGGATTGATTTCTACATTGTCAGTGGATTACACACTCAAATTTAATGCTCCTCAGAAAAGTAGGTTTTGACAGCCCCTGTCATTTATTCCACTGAGCCAGCTTGCTATGGGTATGTGCAATCAGGGTGATGCAGTATGCGGTGTTAAAGATGTTAAAAAAAGAAAGCCTGTTTGCAACTACCAGCTTTAACACTGTATCAAAATGACAGAAAATTTTATTTATAATTAAGATATTTCAATTCCTGGAATTATCTGATGATAAACTTGATTATGCTTGTCACCTTTGAACGGATATCGGGTGACACGGCCTCGCCTGAAAATCCCCCTGATGGCTATTAGTAATCACACGTCCCTGCAGTCATCTGAGAAAGGCCTCCTGTCCATTAGTCTAAGTCTTTCTTTAATCTGCAACGCTCTTGAGTGGCTCCCACTACCTGACACTGGCTTTCCCAGAGCGCTAAACACTCTGGAGAGCTCACGCCCGTGAACGTGGCGATTAACCACGCCAAGAGGCAGAGCCAACTGGGCCTCCAGCTGCTTGAACTTTAGCATAAACAGATCCACACGAGACACACAAGGAGAAGAGGGGGGCCCACGGACTCGTCCATCTGGCCGCCCCGGTCTGATCTCTGCACTGGAAGAATGTGTGAGCGGGACGGAGGAGGAAGAAGAATATCTTTCATTCTTAACCAGTGGCTCATATTTGCACACTGGTCCTTTCTACTTTCCCAGATAAATGGACAGGCAGACCGGAAAGAAAGTATCTCATTCACTTTTTCACAATTTCATAATCTGCAAATAAAGAGGATGCAAAACTAAGACAGATGCTTTGTCTTTCTCCAAAAATGTGCTTGTTAGAATGTTAAACTTCAGATCTAAGGCTAATGCACTTCATAAATTGCAACACATTTCAATTAACTGAACTGGATTACAAGAAAGAGGCAGCAACGAGTGATTTACCGCAATTTTGCCTGATGGATGGTTGGAATAAACATGCTCCCAAAAGAGAGATAAAGCCACATGTTTTGACTTGGTCATCTGGATGGAGATTATACATGCAAATTTTTTTTCTTCACTTTTTTCACACATTTCAATATTTGCTTGTTGTGACAACACACTCTGGCAGACAGGCGTGTTGTGATAACACTCATCATTACCCACCGACAGACGAGTAACACATGCTCGACACTTTGACATCTTCTGTGTTGTTTTATAGGGGCTGATACGATGCAGAAAATGGCCAGGAAAGAACGAGCGAAAGAAAATATTCAGTCTTGCCCTGTCTGATAAAACTCTACTTTCGGGAAAACCTTTCATGACAACAGAGAGGCCTTTCTGATCTTTTTCAGTACATTACATTCTGAATATCATCAGAGCTTGGCAACCTCTCAGGAAAAAGCTCTGACACATACAGGGTTAACTTCTTGAGCTGTATATTAAGGTATTATGAGCTGGCACGTTATTAAAAGACAAGTTTTTCTCTTTATTATGTTTTGCACCTGTGTCTGCTGCACCCTTCGTCTCTTGATAAGAGGGCTTTTGTTGGTCCGAGCTGGCTGTGAGGGGTTAGATGTGTGTACAGTGCGTGTGTGTGTGTATCGGGGTTAGAAGGGGGCGGAGGGGCTCGCCACAAGTGCTGCGCTGCAACTTACACATGGCCCAGTTCATGAGCGATGGTGAAGGAGGCACTAATTCCATTTTCCTCGCTGATGGAGCAGCTCCGGTACTGGTCGCACATGGTCCCCAGCTCCGCAAGCCCTACAGGGTCACGTACGCACACGGGAAAACACACAGATGCACATAAGCACAAACAGACACACAGCTATTTGAGGGAACGCTGCTTGAGTGTTAAAGGCGATTAAACCATCAAAACTTCTGTTCCATAAGAGAGATTAGCACTGCCGCCGACCCCCTCCATCCTCCCTTCCCTCCTCCCCTTTCTACCACTCTGTTCTGTCACTATAATATTATTGGCTGACAGCCTGCCATAAACTCATTACTGCGTGGTTTATGAGCTGTGGTAAACGGAGCGGAAAGTTAATTGAAAAAAGACTTGACATGGAGATATTTTTTTCAGGCAAAAACGAAAGTTTACCTAACGTGTCACATTTGTCTTTTGCTCGGCAGATGTCTTCTCTGAAAAAAGAAAGAGAGAGAGAGACAAAAAACATACAGAGCTTTTTTAGTGGACAGTTTTCTTCAGAAACTTTGCTTTGCTTCCAGAAAGAGGCCGTCCATCAAATGTGTACCTTGTAATGAGGAGTGCGGTGTCGTGGTGAGAGGGATGGTTGTCATCCTGCACGTTTTGGCTCTGCTGCCAGACACAGAAGTTGTGGAGGGTTGTGGCAGCGTTAAAGCTCACCGCGGGTCCTTCCTGTTTAGGGATGAAACACTATTAGGGATGTGACCAAGAAAGTTGCTAAATTTATTTCATCATCATTCTCCTAGTCTTGTCTTGATAACCGGCCAGATAAACTTGGGTTACTGGGTCAGGGGCAAGAATGACAAATTGGGGTGAAGATCAGGAGCCACCTACAGCTTGTCAAACAAATCACTTCAAACACTTGTCTTTTAGTTAGGCTGCAAGTAAACAAATAAAATATTTCCCTAGAAATCCAGGAGAAAAGCATCGCATCCCTCTTGCATCGGGTCCCTCGAGGAACAGCTGTGGGTTTCAGGCTGACATGATTTAAGGCCAAAATTACCAGAAGTGAGATGATCTTTTAGTGGTATCATTGAGCAGTGATCACAGAAAACTGAAGAGCAGATATCTTGACATTTTATTTTGCCACTTGTAGAAACAACTACAGTTACTTGTCTTGCATGCACGGGAGCAAACTAGCATACTTGCATGAATGCCATCAAGCTGGCAGGCCTGTTGACCCAGAAATGGACCCGCTGTGCTAATCAGTTCTGCAATAGCTATAAAGGTGATTTATATCTGGATATGAGATTTGATTTCATTTGAGTTAAAGACAAGATGATTTCTGTTGAGGTTTTTTTTTAGGAGGATCATGCTCTTTACCCTGATCAGTCATTCTATAACCAAGGTCATAATGGACAAAAATATGTGTATAATTCCCAGGGTGGCAAACACTGGAATTTAATTGAAATACCTAACAGTCAGTTACTATGACAAAGCAAAGCAGCGAACCTCTTCAGCCACCTCTGATTTGCAGGTGGCTAGCTGCCTCACTATAGTACCGTTTGTTTTCCAAGGAGACCTCTCTTGAGACTTGAGACTGACAAGGCAGGCAGTGTCCTTTCAAAACGGCCCCACAGAGAAAAAGCCACGTACACCTGCACTGACGTCAGCCGTGTTGGAGACCTGGATACAGGTAACATTCACAGCCCCGCACTCACCTGCTCATTGTGGATGACGATTAACTTGACAATCATGATGTTGATGAGGTTTCCTACGCTGGGGTCCCTGTACACTGCTGCTACCTGTAACAAAGATAAAACACACAGACAAAAAATGCAAACCTCCACTAACCTGAACCAGAAGCACAGACAGGAACAGCATAAAAGCTGGACTATTTCTCCGAACTCAATACTTGGAATGGGAAAGTAGAGCTATTATCTTTTTTTCTAGTTAAGCTCCATGGGGTTTAATCAAAATAGTAACAGTTCATTGAAGTCAGAAGAAACAAAAAAATGTCTCCTTCAGGGTAAGTTTAATCAACAGGGTATTAAAACCAATTACAATTCCCCCACAGACCTTTGCAAAGGAAAAATAAACTAAAACCTCGACCCAGCAACAAATGTGAAACTGCAGCAGAGCTGGAGCTCAGAGCCCCTTGGTGAGGACAGCAAAACACTCCCTCTGTAGTTCTTCCCCTCCACCTCTCTTGTTTTTCTCGTGCACCCCAGTCGCGGCCGGCCAGCAGTCTCCTGAGGCCGTGTGCAGCCTCCTGACAGGAACTCATTAGTCCACTATAAACATTTAACTTGTGTTAGCCTGGGGGGTGGCAAATGTGGTCCAGGCCTGTCCAGAGTGGGCAAACAGAGCCTGTCTTTGCGTGTTTTAGGTCCAACTGTGACACAGGACATTGCTCTGTATGCTCTCGCCCAAATGTATGTTACTGTATGTGCAAGAAGCAGAAGTGACTGCAGCCTCTATCACGGTGCTGGCAGTCTCTGGGGTTAAACTTTGCCAGATAGGTCAAAATTTCTTGGGTGGCTGGGGCAGTTAGAACGAATTTAAATCTATAATTTATTAAGTTTATTTGTCA
>JBAJHX010000081.1:7832463-7866308 GCA_037176925.1 Amniataba percoides | reverse complement strand
AACGTGTGAAAAAAAATATTTAGTGATTAATTTAGCTCAGCAGTCTCTGAGGTAGCTAGAGACAACCTCAACTCTTGAATATTACTATATCCTACTACCCTGACTTCAATGTGAATTTGAATGCTGAGTGGTCAATATAATATAAATGACTTTGATCAAACCCAATGGATCAGACTTGCTCGATTTCTCTGCTCTGTTTAAAATACTATCATATTTTGGTTGGTTTGGTTAAACTGTGGCTAAAGCAAAGCCTGAGAGGTTGTGAAAGAGCAAACGGGAGGACAAACGTGTGTGTTTGTGTGTCTGTCTGTACCACTATTCTGCAAACATAAGCATAGCAGAACTAATGTGTTGACTTAAAACCACGCAATAAGAAGTGGCCTGGCACACTTAACACTCAACGTACCCTCTAAGCCTTACTTAAGGATAACACTTCACTAACAATCATTACTCCTTTATGAGTCAATGAATGATGTGAGCATTCTGCCTGTTATACTGCAGAGAGGCAGCAGAAGGTACACGCAGTTCAGTACACTTGATAACTTATCCAGCTTTGACACTGAGACTCCCCCAACACTTTTTACTCGCACTGTCAGAATAGACGGTCAGTTACTTGATTACCAGACAGCTGTCCCAGAATGAGTCAGGATTTTACCAATTAACTGGGCCACTTCTTTTGGAGCAACAGCTTGCTATAGGGCCTCATGAAACAGAGATAGTTTGGGCTTTATTTGTCCCAGATTTGGAAGTGTCAATTAGTGAACTTAAAATTGACATTTTACAGCCCTCACTGTTTGCATGGAGACTATTTTCTTGGTCCTAACCACAACCTATGAATCTACAATGATAACACATCCTCAAACTCACAATATGGTACCTCAGTAACATTGAAATTCAATTGAGACAAAAGAATGTTTAGAAACGTTATTTTACTTACTACTGACATGATTGTTAGGATGTAGTGCTCTAGGTTGCGTCCATGGTGACGCGCCATTTTGGCATCTGCTGTCACCATCAGCTCGACGTAGCGAGGGTAGGAGAGGAAACGCTTGCGTCTTCGTGGGGATGTGGGGTGCGTGCTAGTGGAGTTGTTATAAATGTGTTGATCATCTACCGTCGCTCTGAGAGAGTCCAGCTCTTCTCCCATATTCCTTCTGCCCTCAAATGCAATTGGCCTCTTGGATCCCTCTGTTTTTAGAGAGAAAAATGACATGAAGAGGAAAAGGTGTCAAAATCTTGATCCTATAGGAGAAATGGATTATCAGATACTCAAGTTCCTTCACACTGGAGACCCACAACTTTATATCATACGGTTAAGAACCAAGGGTTTTAGCTTAGCTGAATTCCAATGACATAACAGAAGCACGCTGGCAAATACCCGCCATAAATTATTGTGTCATTCCAGAGATCAGAAAAACAGTTGTACCAAGAGACGCGAGATTCATGACGACATTTTACTGAGTCACAGAGGGACTAGCCTCAGTCTACAAAGTGATATAAAACTAAGGTAAATTATAAGTATAAAATCTCAATATCATGTAAATATTTAATCACATCAAATATATATGATGCCAGATTGGAACTGCTCCATGTATAGGCTTGAGGTGAATGCTTTGAACCTCTGTTGAGGGAAAAAAAGGAACCAGGACGTCAGCCGTAAACTGTGCATACTCAACTGGCTTTCTCTCAGCTGAACTGCACGTGTTGAGCTGGCTACGAGTGATAGATTCCTTCACCATGACAGAGTGGGGTTAAAAGAGTCAGGCAGAGGCAGAGACAGACTAGGAAAGCACGAAGAGCTTGTTTCATTGGAGGAAAAGAAGGGAAACGTCTGCAAAGGTTAAAGGTCAAAGCAGATTTAATTACACATATGTATGACGTATGTGCAGTCAACTGCAATGTTTTCTAAGACTGAAGACTGACAGAGTTTGGAAGAGTTTGGAGTCACAACAGGTAGGAAGAAGCAAGAAGGAGAGGGGGGCCAGGAGGCACCGAACAGGCTTTCTAGTCTTCAGATCAGTCAAAAAACATTCCTTTTTTTTTTTTTGCACACACAGCTAAGATACATTGTTGTTACTGACCAGCAAACCACAGCACAGCGAGAATAAAGTGTTTTTTAAAGAAAAATCTATTCAACATCATCAATCAAGTTAATGACGAACACGTCAAAGATTGTCTGTGTAGTCTGAATGTCAAAATGTTGCAGCCACAATGAAGAATTTATCAGCACTGGATGGATTTCCACAGCCTTCGTGTGTTGAAACAGGCCATCTGAGGAGCGAGTACATGCATAAAGGCCATGGTGCTGCCCAGATTTGCAGTGATGCATAACCACAGTTTCTGCCACCTCTCAGCAGATGGATTTCAGCAGACACCAGACCAATAGCCCAAAAACTACAGCAGGAGTGGATGGAAAATCATCCAAACACGTAATCTGAGATCTATTATACCATCATTACTCAAGTACATTTTGCTCCAGTGTTTGCAAACATGACAAACTGCATTACTTAATCCACATAAAATCTTTCATTCATTTAAACAATCCGTGTTGTCAATACTAATACATTCTCCACACAAGACAAATGCACACATTAAACATTTGGTGGCATATGAATTAAACATGAACTGACATTCAGATGAACATTATATGACTGTGAGCCTTTACGAGCCAAGCATAGTTTGGAGTCCGTCATCCTAAACACCCTCCTCAACTTTGGATAACCCGATTATAGTGAAGCCTTCTATTGTCTTCTAAACGCTCAATCTTTCCAGATAGTCAGACAGAGAGAGATTGTGTGTAACTGTTAGGTCAGAGAAAAGCAAGAGGAAGGAAAAAAAGAGGAAAGAAAACCCGTCTAGCGCTCAGAGATTGTTCAAGCGATGCCCCCAGCGGGCACGCGAGGCGGAGCGTGACTCCCTGGCACAATGGCACACAGCTCTTGCTGCCGTGAGGCCCGGCCCCACGCTAGCGCCAACATCCAAGTCAGCGCCAAGCCCCGTCTGTGCCCGCGCACACAGGCCGAGCAGCTGGGCCAGAACAGAGCTTTGTATTTTCCAGGAAAAATCTCTCCGAGTCCAATCCCACTACACTAAACCCCTTAAACAGACTCATCACCGCAGACAGTCTGACATCAAAGGGATTATCGAAGCACAGAAGAGCATCTACATCCACAGAAATCGGTGTTAAGTCTCAGTGCAAGCAAGTGTGAGATGAAAAAAGAAAAGAGAAGAAGACGAGGAGGCGGAGGTGAAAATATGGTCTCTGCTATAATAGCTTTTGAATCAGTGCAGATTAGCAACACATAACCTTTCCCAAATCTCCTTAGGTTCAAATCCCCCTCTCACAGGGTACTGAGCTGCTACTTACACCATGAGAAGACAGGGGTGACCGCCCTGACCCGCCCGACACACACAGAGACATGACATCACTCCGGGCATCACATTAGCATCACCTACTCATCAACATCTCTGGATTGTACATATTGACTGAATAGATTTCTTATTACACCAGCAAAAACGTCATGAGTCTTCGCCTATGTAAACCAGCTGCACCGGTTCTTCATAATAGAGAACAATAAAATGAGCACTGCACGGCACGAGTTGTAAGCATTTATAAATGTTGTAACTTGGTTGGCTCCGGTATGCACATAGCTGAAACACCACAACACTCACTTTTCTGCTCCAACGCCTACTTGACTTGTAAACCTGCAAACCTGCAAATCTTTTTTATCATCGTGCCAAAAGGTAACCAAACACAACAAGTATTATAAACAATGTTTATCTATCCACTCAATAACATGTTTAATTGCACACCCAGTGCCACATACACACACACACACACACACACATTTCAGGTCGGGTTTGAAGGTCCACATATGTTTACACTTAAACATTTGTTTATACTAGTTCATCAACATTCATAAGCATGGGAGCATTTTGATGCTTGGATATGCACTTTTTTTAGCCCATTCATGGACATGCAGCCCTTCCAAAAGGATCTTACTGAGATTTCACTCTGCATCAAACACTTGCTTTTTGACTCTCCTTCAGTTCACTGTCAAAGTATCAATGCCAAGTGCCCAACAATGGGGAACCCACATTTCATTGTCAAACTAATTAACATTCTTTTACGATGGCCCGCTGAGAGCTAAAGTGCCCTATTCCCAGGGTGCCAATTAAATGCACAGTATAGCTTACACTGAGTATAGGTAGTGCCTTGGTTCTATACGAGGTCAGACACTCTGGTTACTGCATTTTAACTGACAGTACAACTTATGAGGAGGGGGGTGATGTTGAAACTCCTGCAGGCAGAGGCACAATTAAGTCCAATTCTGTGGCCAGACAGAGAGAAGCAAAGGCAGCTAATTGTTGCTGCTGAAGAGGGCTTTCAAAAGTGAAGTGGCGTGGCTTTTGACCTCACTGGAAGACGTCAGGCTTTGTACACTTACAGTGCCCTCAGAGCTCAGTTGTTATTTTCAGTTCAGAGGAACGCTAAAGAAAGCGTGGTGGTCAGCCGAAGAATGTGTTTGGAGTAGCAGACCTCCTCTGAGGAGACAAAACACGACTTGCGGACCTGGACCTCTGGACCTCTGATGGGCAGGGACCTGGTGTGTTATCTGTTGTCAGAGTCTAACTGAGAGTTTCAGATTTGAAGAAAGTCTTCCTAACATACAATACATGAAATGACTGATAGGTTACTGAAGTCATTAAAACAAGAAATCTGTTAGTGTATACCCTGACCAAGCTTATAAAAGAATGCACAGTTCTTTTAACTTTAATTAATTAAAATTGATTTTAACTAGAAAATGCATTATTACAAAATGCCCACTGTCAAGATGATTGTTCTGTTTGTTTGATGGCTGCTATGACTCGTTGGTTTGGTTGCATTTGCATGATTCATCCAGGGCTATAGAAATGTAAGTCAAAGAGGCCATATCTTCAAGAATGTGGCAGTTAAAGGCATTTGGTTTTTTAAGCATTTAGTTTTTGGAGCCTCATCTAAATAAGTTTAAGAAATGATGATATTTGATGTTATCTTGTGTTCTTGCTGCCATTAGATCAAGACTCACATGAAACTGTGGTTCATGGCCACAATTTCCAAAAAGTTTTACTTAAATAATTTAACAAGTTTTTAGATTCCTCCTTGATGGAGGTAACTCATGGAATTTTGTTTAAAAGGACTCCTACTGTGAAAACTTGACTGCCAATGTGGGTTAAAGCTAATATTAGACCCCTAGTTCCTAGTCTGTGCAATTTCAAAGTCTGCATCTTTACTGCATCAGGAATCTACCTTGAGAGAGGAGGTTATGGTTTGGAGTGTAAAGTTAAGGTGAGAGGCTTTTGAAAACCACAGCATCATAAAACCAACAATTAACATAGCATCAGACTTTGGCAACTCACAAGAGCATGAGAAGATACACTCAAAGGATGATTCCAGTTCATTATGACTTATTCCCAGTTTTAGCCATCATTCCTATCAGCAATAATAAGATTGACTGAACCAACTTATACGAATAGAATCACCAAGAGAGACAATGTCGCCATGCTACCAGATCTCAGACACTGCTTTTGTGAATGTATTATCATAGAAATGAGGGACAAAACAATGAAAATAAAATCCAAGTTGAAACCAGAATACATGAAGAATTGTGAATACCACAACTGTGGGCTTGTAAATGTCGGTATGGATGAAGTCTCATCTCCCATTTTTGAAAAACATACCAAAAATCTATTTAAGACCCTGAAACAAATATTTTTGCCTTGACATAAACAAAGCAGGTCTGCAGTTTTGAGTGATATGTGGCCTCTCAGGCGATAAACAGCCAGAGCTGCAGGCGATGACACTGATGTTTCACTGGCCACCTTTCAGCAATGCCTCTCCCCGGTCTCCCTCAGTGGGAAACTGTCGCTCACCTGTCACCCCCTCTCACCTCTGACTGTCACCCATGCCACCATGCAGTCAGTCACTGTCACTCAAGTTGCTCTGACCATTCCCATCAGCCCCCGTTTGTTAAGAATGCACAGACAGTAGACAGTGGCAGAAAATAGCCTCAGCTGGAATCTGTCACGGGAACTCCCGAGACAACAGAACACGTTGGGTTCAATAGGGCTGAGGCCTCAGGGCAGGCAGACACATGGCAGCTATTAAAGTTATGGACTGTCTGTTGCTGCCCAGCCTTGTTCAGCCATGTCAGGAATATCTGCTATCTTCAAATCAGATGACAATGAGTTCAATGGACCATATTAGGAGTCACTGATAACGAGGAAAAGATCAGTCCTGTAGTAGAAACATGCACCTTATGCAAAATGAATAAACAAGTTGGATCAAGATTTGCAGTCAGTGCATGGCAAAGCCCATCTAGCAATACAATTAAGATTAACATTAACATTTTGGCATTCTAGAGATCTACATGCCCATTTAAAAGAACAGTCAAAAGAAAAAATAATTTCTCTTTTCTCTGTAAGTAAATAGCAAGGCAGTGGGTAAGAAAACTACTTTAGAGAAGCAGGTGTAAGAGAAGAAAGGAAGGCAGTGGGAGTTTGGGGAAATGCTGGGGCCTCTGCCAAGCTGTGGAGCAAGATCGACAGGCACACGCAGCGCAAGCCGGGACTGTTCAAACACACAAAGAGAGAAGTTTCTTTCTCCATTCCTCTGCACTGCTTGCTCAGCAATTCCCAAAACTCAGAGGGATACTTCGTCCCCACTGACAGGCCAGGGACATGACATGCACTCCTGACGGATGCAAACACATACTCACAAGCAAACCACATCTATGCATGCACACAAAAGGCCAAAAACAAACTTTTTCAAGCAACAATAGGTGCTTCCTGAAAGGGGGAGGTTCAGTCTGTCCAGGGGGCGTGAGGGCACAGAGTAAGCCTAAGCCCTTTGGAGCCATCTGACATTCAAAAGCTTCCACACCATCTAAAGCCAGACCCTAAAGGTGAGAGAGGTTGTCTGAGTGATCAGCGCCCGTCCATCACACCCTGGCAGGCCACCTTTCCTGACCCCTGTCAAGAGTCGGAATTAAGAGGAAAACAAAGAGCTTGATGCATATATAGCTCCAAACGAGGCCTGGCAAATAAGCCAGCAAGCCCAGTAACCACGCACCTCTAAGAGGGGAGGAAAATTCAAGGTCATATTCACCCGTCCAGTGAGTTACTCCAAACAAAGAGGGAAGTGAGGTCACAATCAACAAGTGCTTCCATTCACATACATGAAAGCGCAAAGGGAGAGCGGGCAGCGATTCAAGTCGGCTAGTTCAAACCCCAGGCGGGGGAGGGCATTTTTCCATGTAAATGAACCCATTGACCAAAAACCTGATGCTAGCATTTGAACTACCATGTATACACAGTGGGCACCAAGGGGGGAATCCTATACAATGACTGCGCTGAGGGTCAGGGGGCACAGATGCCTTGTGTGCCAAGTATTGCTGCATCAAAGCCAGTCACTTCGCTGTCCCAGCTGCCCTCAGTCAGCCATCAAGAAATTGGCTGAAACACTCGGGGCCAGCACTGGAGCGTTGGTGTTTGGGTTTACAGCTGGTAATGTCTGCTGTCAAGCTGTCTGTATTCAATTCACTGTTTCTAATTCAGACAAAATATGACACCCCACAGCTTTAGACGTGCAGCCAGCGACTGTGAGAAAGAGATACCGCGCAGCTCCCCTTCCCTCCCTCTCTTGCTTGTCTTCGCATGGATTTCAGAAAGCAAAGGGAAGGGAGCGAGAGAACAATCCGCCCCTATCTGTAGCCACCCTCATCCTTGTGGCTATCTCTATCGAAGGACGACACAAGGATTCACATGCAAGCTCGGGAGACAGATACCCCGTAGACTGTGTCATTAAAGGTCGGAGCGGTGTTGTGATCTGAGCCCAGTAAGCTTCTTCCTCAGAGGCTTTTAAAAGCAAGAACCAGCACAACAAGGCACTGTGTGACTTTAAAACATTAATCACCCACTCAACAGCTACCTACACTAGAGGTATTCCAAACAGTGGGGAAGCCACCCAGGTTGGCTGACAGAACTGTATTAATGTTCCTCTGTCTCAAGATCTTGAATCTTGAGACAGAAGATTAATAAAAGACAAAATTTCAGGGTAATTTTCGGATCCTTTGATTCACCATTAAATATCTGATTTGCAGTGTTGAGGTGTCTCACGTAGACTTTGCATTTAAGCCTTCAAACTCACATCCATTCAACAGCACATAGAAATGATGCCGTGGTTCTTTATCAACAGCGCCTGAACACACACGGTGAGGAAAAGCAGTTGAAGACAGGTATATAGCCATGTCATGACTGCTGAAATAACAAAGCATCGTTTTCCATCAGAGCAACACTTTAAAAGCCCTTATCATTGCACTTCTATTCCTGACACTTCACAGGTAGTGATGGCACATGTATGAAAAAGTGAAGTATGCGTACATGTCTGAGATGACAAAAGTTCATCTTTGTTAAAGTCATGTGGAAACATGGCCTTCCTCTGCTTTCAACACATTTGTGCAGAGGCGTGCAGGGACTGTAAAAACTCTGGAAACTCTTACTGCCTCAGTAGATACAGATAGCCACAGTTGTTGTTCAGTGTGTAGCGCACTACAGACTTCATATCTGAGGGAAAAGCTTATCTCACCAGAGGTATCTTTCTGGTGATACACTTTTTGTTTCCTGTAGGTCTTGTTCAGCTTGTTTCGTTCTTATCATTTTCAAAAAGATGCTTTCACAGCAAAGAGAAAGGCTAATGAAGAACAATAATCACCAGAGTGAATATACGTAAATAGGTCTTGAAAACTAGAAAGGAAAAAGGCTGCCTGGCAAGCAGGTTGGGTGCTTTGTTGGACAGTCTGCATCTCCATGTGTTTGAGATAGTTGGCGTGTTTCAGAAGTACAAGGCCCCTAAAGCTTTAACCCTCTTCAAAGTACCAAACCTGCCAAACCCTTCAGCACTCAAACCCCAGCTCCCAGTTTTGATTTAAGACAAGTGAGAGGGCCACAAGATGACTGACCTGACTAAGAGTGCTTTTATAGCCCTTCAAAAAGACAAGATACTGGGAAAGGAATCTGCCCACCGCTAACACTGCAGGTTCTCCAGATTGTCATTTATGTGATGAAATAAATCAAAAAGTTTAGTTTCTTAACTTGCTATGAATCAGTCGCTCTGGAGGGTTAATATTGAAGACAGAAATGCACTAAACTGAAATAAAAAGAAGTGACCTCTTGTAGACAACAGCATCTTTTCTGTTAACCCCTGAGTTACCAGTTTATTCAGCACAGATAAATTACAAGCAGTCTAACACAACAGTCTGAGAATGAATCATACCTTTAGGAAGGTTATGATTAATTATGATTGTTCCTTGTACTCTGAGAGGTAAATGTAGTGAATCACAATGAAAGGTAATTTGTAGACCAAAACCACTTGCTGCTATGGAAAAGCAGCATCTCTGTACACGGTATGTGTCTCTGTATGCTGGGTGTGTTTGTAGGCTACATACACTCTCCAAAATCTACAACTGAGATCTGCTACAGATCATCTTTGGACAGCCAGTTTGAAACTCAAACTTATTAACTAGATGCTTCAACATGACTGTAATATATAGAAAGACACATGTTTCGGTTTTAAGGGCACAGATCCAGGCCTTAACTCCCCAGCTAACAAGGACTTGATGGTCTTGCGTGTTTCTCAACACTTTTTTTCCTCTCTCCTAAGCAATTAGACTGTGGTTATGAGCACCGCATTTAGACACTGATTTAGTCTGAAGGGGAACATGAGGAAAAGAAAGGCAGACATACTGCACAGACATGGTGCAGAGTGGAGAAAAGAGAAGGGGAGAGATACAGGGACAAGACCAGAGTACACAGACCTGAATGTGTGTTTGGTCTAAGGGTTTGACACATATTCAAGAGTCCAAAGCCAAGAGGAGGCAAATAACTAAATCCAAGACCAGGAGCAGCCACTACGAGTGTTTTGGAAGCAGAACAACACGCGCCAAGCTGATGTTTATATCCAGGCTGCTAGTAGCAGCGTGTACTGCACTCCTTCCCATAAAAAGACAGGACAGGCCTGTTAGTTTTGGCTCAGTGTGACCTTCAAAGACTCCGTTTATCACCGCATCTGGAGAGGGGGGCCTATCTGATAAAGCTGAGGAGCTGCAGCCAGAGACACCTCGCAATCTTAACCCAGCCCCACTGGTTCTTTTAATCCTGCTGCTTATTGTTTACCTACTGCTCTTTTGATGGAGCCCTAAAGGTGTCTCATCCCTAGACACATCTTTACTCTCTACTACTGCTGTTTGCTGAATATGACTCCTAAAAAAGTGTATCTGTTCACAATGAAATGAAAAGTCAGGATGTATCTTATTTGGGGTTAAGTATATCTTAAAGGCTAACTGGTTAAGACATAAAACATAACTGAATGATGACAATGGGTTTTGCTGGGACATTGGGAGTCAGGGGTCATTCACCAAGCTTTCACCCACAAGATTCTTGAGGGAGAGTATATTCAAAAGTGCCTCAGAGTGGGGGCTGAGAGACCCTCCAGATTTCTCAGTCTCTGTTTACCACACACAGACTGAGAGAGTGAAAGGGCAAAGCATATTAAGGAGGTATTGGCCTGGCCCATCAGGTCAGTCCAAGTTCTTTAAACCGCCGCCACACACAATGGCCACCACCAGGCGACAATGGGCGGGTTCAGACAACAAGCAAATCAAGCGGTCTGCACATAAAAGATTTATTGCATCTCGCAACAAAGCCCGCCCACAGAGCTCCCTGCGAGGACGACTCTAAGGCCTTCCATCGTGGTGAACTCAGCTCACTCACCCCGCTTTCTCTCGAGGGCCTCTCCACCGCCCAAAGGCCTCAACCATAAAAATTCAAATGAAATTGGGTGAACTTTCAAGCAGCCTCCCAAGCGGAAAACCTCTCCAGTTCCTTTCATCACAATTGCAAACTAAAAAGTAATTATTCCTTTCCTCTGAGCTCCTGCCACGGACCTAGGATTGAACACTCCAGCAGAACATGAGTGAAAATACCAGGCAGCACTGGAGCGCGTTTTGCTTAATTAAGTTGAGGGGTTTTCAGTAACACCCCTTAATCAAAGCTGAAATCTCTCGGGTATCCTGCAAGCCAAAGATCGTGACTGAGTGTAATTTATATTTTAGGGCAGTGTTTACTGCCTGCCTAAGAAAGTGAATGCAGGTCATCAGAAGGTAAACGTTTGTGGGCAAAAGTCAGACAGACAGTGGTTACAGGCAGTATAGTTAGGCAGTCTGTAGTCTGTTACCTGAGGCAGCACAGGGCTCCTTGGTGTCGTCAGAATTCGAGATGTTCTTTTTCCTCTCATGTCGGTAGACAAGATGAGGTTTGTTGTGCTCTTCGTCATATTCCTCCCCTGCAGCACTTAGAAGAGGCTCCAAGAAGTACTCGCCATGTTGCGTCGTAAAAGTTCCAATCTAGAGCAGAAAAAATAGAGATGTCATTGATGGTATGAAGCATGCGCTTGCTTGTGTGCATACTCTACTGTATGTGAGCGGGTTTCACTTACAGATTAGGGCATAGTTTCATTTAAAAAGAAGGTCTAATTGCAGTCATTCACTGTTGCCCTTGGGCACCACTGTTCACATTATTGTCATGCTTTTGAACAAATCTTTGACAGGTGCAGACGGAAAGAACATGCTGACTCAGAAAGGTCATTGCTGAAATTCTGAAAACCGAGAGTGAAGGACAATCACGAGACATTTTAAGCCTTATACATTTATCGATGCAAAAGTAAGTCATCATCTGTAAACCATTTCACACCTTTATGCACAGCCTGTTAACTCAGGGTGTTTATTCTGATAGTGAAAATACATTTCTTCTCTCAACTTGGCATCAAGAAGAGTGACATCATCATACATGGACAGAGCTGCTGACAGAGGAATGCTAATATTGATTTGGCAGCTCAGTCCCCCACAAAGCTCCTTAGCTCACTCAGCCATGTGGCACAATGGTGTTTGTATGGTAATTTCATACGCACACTTAAACAGGATATTGGACAGTGGAATGTTATCTTTATTCCATAATGCTGCCTAACAAGTGATGGATGTTTGACAATGGAAAACACACAAATCGGATATGGAAAACGTGTGCAAACTGTATGTGTACCTTTCCTCTCCGCCTTTCAAAGGGTGAAGGATTAGCTGGCTTGTGCACCCTACTTCCTCAAAAAGTGCTACAGGCATTGAGTGCTACATATGTTCAGAGTAATGAGCTTGTGAAAACATGACACAGGATAGAAAAAAACACGTCACTGGAAAAAGACCTCAGAGCCTCAGAGTTTCTCACTGTGCTCTTTCTCTAATGCTTTCCTGAGATTTTCGTATATATTCTGTTCTGACAAACTGCTTCTCCAATGCAGGAATTAATTCAAGTGTGATACTTTAATGGCAGGACATGCTGAGTTTTTGTGGAAGCCAATAGAGAATTAGCTGTAGTGTACAGTGTTGCACACCAAAGCATTGGACTGAAAGTTCAGGCCAAGTGGATGCTCTAGAATAGAAATTCATCTATTCATTCATTTATCAACCAGTCTGCTTGCTTATTCAAAATCCCACTGCAGAGCCCAACACAGCATGTGCAGACCAAAAAGCAGTATTCAGGCATCAAAGAGCACTTTATTGTGTGCCTTCATAATCGATCACTGACAGAGACTCAGCAGCAGAAATCTAGTAATACGAACCATCTTTTATGGAAAAACAACATTCTGTTTTGAGTTTTAAAGTTAATCTCTCGACCACGGAAACAGCGCTTGGCAAAAAGATTTCACCACAAAGTTTCCTTTAGTAAGTGTTCTGGATCTTTCACTCATCCAGCTGTTGGAACTGGAACTGTAGATGTTAACATTTCCTTCTTGTGGAGAACCCCCACAACTTAACTTCTGTTTAGTCTCAGCTACAGTAATTGTGAGACACTTGTTCAATTATTCCCGCGCAAAGATTTAGGTACCTTTTAATTAAATTTGAGAATGACTGTTGTAGTGATCTAAATATAATGAATGATTTATACAATGCAACAACCGGTGGGTGTTTACCTGTACCTTGTAAATCACTATCTACGGTGAGTTAACTTTAATTAGATGATTATGGTGGAGCCTTTCTAAAGTTCTCATGTGGTGTAAACGGAAGGCTGAACAGACAAATGCTCTGTTTAGTCAATGGAGGGGGCAGAGTTTCAGGGTTTCCCAGCATTAGCTCAGCAGCAAATCTGGCAAAAGTTAGGACAGACACAATGGTTGCTGTTCAGCAGTGGGTGCTGAACTGGACCTTGCAACTGAGGGACTCCTATTTGAAGCGAGGTCACGCTCATGACATGGACGGAATGACTGTTGGCACACATCTGTTTTATTAAATCCCACAAAGACACTTTCAGCCCCTGTGAGTGCTGAGTCATGCAAAAACGGGGATGTACAGTTGCACTCAATCTCTAAAGTTAAACAGGACATAAAGGTGTCATGAGCCTGATCTTTGCACAGAGGTACATCCCTCGGTGCTGGAATGAAGATAGCCTCATTTCTCAGGACGGGCTGACTCACCACACACTTCTATTATGTGGGTGAAGTGAGAGAGCGAGCTCCTTCAGGAACTAACGTTTCCCACGCTGTGAGCGATCCTTAAGTTCCACACAACCTTCACTGGCAGTTGTCTCCTCACAGCATTTCTCCCCTTTTCTGCCCGTCACAGCTCATTTTGAAAAAGCTAAAAGCTCCTAAACCCTGCCCCCCCATGCTTCCCCCCTGGGGATGGCTTTGAAAAACTCTGGACGAAAGGGGAACCTGCTTTTTCCAGAATGACCCCTTTGTTTTAGGGCTTAATTATTCCTTAATGACCTCATCCCCACAAAATGTGCCCGACCATTAAGCCCCGGCGATCAGATACGGACACATTTATGACCCAACAGCTTCTGGTGCTGTCTCCAATGTCCTGTCATTCTCAATGAGTGATGATGCGGATAAGCAACAAAGATTACTTGAAAAAGGATGGAAACATGTTTGGATAAGCAAGTCATACATCAAAGATGTACAGAGGGGCATTAAAGGCTTATTACCCTGATAATTCCAGCACACCTCATGTCTTAAATTGCTTTACAGACCTGGAAAGGAAGCACTTTATTTGACGGTGTCTTATCTCCAAAGCTACACTGGATAGGAGTTAATCTCAACAAAGTGACAACGCACGCTAATTTTAAATCACTATGCCAGGTTTCGCCAGATGTACAATCTCTGCCAGCACTGCATATGTACAACCCCAAAAAGCCTCAAAGTGCAGCTGATACCTATTCTGTGACATGCTGTCCTGATACTGTGCACAGTGCACCTATCCAAAGTAAGGATTATGTCACTGATCGAAGTTGTGACGGGGAGGTGGAGTCCAAGGCTATAGTCCTCCTCTGTCTAGTCTGCGTCGCTGTGGCCGGTCAAACACACCCCCACCGCGCAGAGTCCACGCCAGAGTCCTGCTGGCGCGACTGAGGTCGACCCCCTGCCCCTGGACCGGTAACCTTATGTGACCCATGAAGTCATCCCCCTCAGCACTTATCAGATTCTCTCACACGGAAGTCGGCAAACAAAAGAAGTTGGGCATCAGGATCCTCATGTGGCATAATGGGGCTGTAAACTCATTATTACCCAATAACTCCATTACAGCGTCCAAAAGACCAAACAGACGTGATAAAGGGCAATCAAAAAGCAAACAGCTGCTTTAGACTGATAACATCTGTTATTTGGGGCTGTGGCTGTGACTGGTCTGATGATTGTGAGTCAATAAATGGCTTCTTTTAAAAAGTGAAAAACTATGAAAAAAAAGCCCAATCACAAGTTCCCAGGACCCCCGAGGTGGCATCTTCAAATAGCTTGTTTTTTTTTTTTCCAACAAACAGTCCCAAACACAACAATATTCAATTCAAAAAGGTATAAAACAGAGAAAAGCAGAGGTCGTCACATTCAAATGTTTGGCATTTGTGACTGACAAATTTTTGTTAGATCTCCAAAATATGATGAATTAACTGACCACTGGCTTTTGTACATCTGTCGTAAGGGGAGAGATACAGGGACATGTCGTTTAGTGAAGATTCAGAGCTGCAGCAGCAAATAAGCGGCTGATAAAGTACAAACACTGCCGTGACACCAAATAGCTTCACATAAAGTGGACATAACCCTGCTGAACTTCAAATGTATTGATCTTTCTTGGGAGTGTCAGTCTGTCTTTTTGCCACCCCCCACCCCACCCTACCTCACCCTTTTCCTCAGTGGCAACAAAGCAGGCAAAGAGTTGCATCTTCAGCTGCAGCTCATCTGGGCTTTTTAGAGCAGAGAGAGAGGACGCATGTTGCCACATCAACCTCATCCTCTAACTAGATGGATGCGCAACAGCAGCATCACCCCCACCCCCCCAAACACACACACACACACACACACACACACATAGTGAGATACAGGGCTGCATGCTCTCCTCCTGGGTGACACTTTCATCTGTGTTGCCCTCCTGCGCACCTCAGCTGCGGATTATGATGTGTGGTGGAGAGCATGCATGAGTGGACGGAACAAGTTGAGAGAAAGAAAGCGTGCAAACAGTGTCAGAGTTATTAAGCGACAGCAAAAAAAGTCTGTGAAAAATTCATACTCACCAGGCCAGTGCACAGGCTGAAGACTGCCGGGTAAGCGCTGTCGGCGTTGACGTGTCCGCGGAAGAAGCAGTGGCGCATGTCGCCCGGGTCACCGGAGTCCTCGGCGCTCGGCTCCGCTCCCAAGTGTGTCACCGTGTACGAGGGGGCGATGAAGTCCGAGTGCGCGCTCAGGTTGAGGTGGAAGCGCTCCCCGAAGGCGTCGATCCTGTAGTTGACCCGCATGCCGGACAGGTCGTCATCGAGGCTCCTCCGTCTCCTCCTGTAGTGCAGCTTGTGGGGGAACGACTCTCCGAAGTCGTTGACGCGAAGCGGGGTGACTATCTCGTACGATGACAGCTGCCCCACGAAGCTCTCTGCAAGGGGGAGAGACAGAGGGGGGGGGATAGAATAAAAGTTAGCAGATCCGGATAAAGCATGACGGCGTCTGCAGCGAGTGCGCGCAGACGGAACCTGCAGACGGACCTGCAGGCATCATCCCATCAAGGACCCCCCCCCATCCAACCCTCCCACACACTCCCCAGGTCCAAGCACACTCAGGAGTATCACTCGTGAAATCAAACCTTGTTTCGGATGCAATCGGTGCTGCAGAGTGTCCCGGACGAGTGCTGACAGATGACACATGAGTCCAACCAGCCAGATTGCAAACTGCATGGTTTCCTCCGCGAGGCGACCCCGGGCTGTGGTTCTCCAAGGCAGCAGCAGCAGCAGCAGCACCCTCTGTCTCTCCCGAGCGGCTCCCCCCCACCACCACCACTTCCACCTCTCTCCGTCTCCTTTTTTTCTCCCCCCGGCTTGTCAGAAACGGGTCGTGGGATCCGCGGAGGCTCTGCGCGGCACAACTCTCGCAAAGTGCACTGGCCTCATCGCATAGTGCCAAACACGCATCCGCTGCCCCCCACCCTTTATAATAAACGCGAACTATTTATGACACACTTTCATCGCCCCCCCTGTCCTCCTCCTTCCCGAGCCGCAACTGACACACACACTAAAAAAAAAAAAAAACCTGCTGCCTGATGTAAACTGCGGTCTATACTGAAAGAAGGGATCGGTGCCAAGTGCGCCTTCTCTTCGCCATCCCTTGAACACCCCTGTGCACCCTAAGAGCTCACCGACCGCGAAGCAACGCCCCCGCGGGCTGCCGGGCCAATGGAGAGTCCGCCTCGACCACCGCGCATGGGGCAGGCTGGAGAGCTGCAGAGTCACAGAGCCTGGAGCCCAAAATAAATTAAATGTCAAACACACACTAGTCATGAGGTGAAAATGAACCATTACACAGAATCATCTTGAATGCATGATTACTAGGTTTGAGATTATTACCTCAACAAAAAAAAGTGCACATGTGGGTACATAGCTAAATCTTTGAGGAAACCATCCAGGGAACTGATATTGTAGCTGTGCAATGATGAATTATTTAATTTTAAACTCTAACAACAACAATGTTATATCAAGGAGGATACTTATGATGTGTTTTAGATGGAAAATGGTGAGTTCATACTTGTTTCGCTCAGAGGACTGTGGTGAGACTGGCCTGATGAATTGGCCCGGCTGATATATATTGGCTGATATCAGCTTCTCATTAATACCTTAATGTCTGCACTGGGTGAATGACAGCCACAAAGTGATGAGAAACTGCAGCACAGACATGTTTAAGGTCATTTGGAAACAGGGTCTCCACTATATAGTTTGTCCACCAGAGAGCACTGACAAGTGGAGTTGGGTGTTAATTCAGATCATGATAATGTAAATGCTGCCTTCTGTAGCATAGTGTTTGGGACTCACATTTGGATTTCAGCGATCAAACACATAAATGAATCTCAGTAATCCTCTGTGAAACTTACATTTTTTGGGTCGGGTTGTTTGCTGTCGTAGAGGGGTTGATGTTATTTTTGTGCTTTGGCTCGGTGAACAGACTGGTTGATTCACGCTAGCTTGGTGCAGGAGGCAGAGGTGTGAGGAGCTTAGTTTCTTAGTTAGAAATGCATCTCCTTGTATCTCCAATGTTATCATATTTTTATGCTGTGTGTGTTTTTTTTTTTTAGCTAGCTTGGAATCCCCAGCTGTTTTGTTCGGAGTCAAAGAGCACGTGAATCCTGCAACTTTATTGACATGATGAACCTTTAAGTAACTTCAAGTAACTTACCCAGTGCTATCACTGACGAGTTTATTTTTCAACAATAAAATGATCCATTTGTGACATGTAATAGAGACATTAAAGGGATCCTCATCAGAAATCTTCATTTGTGTTAGAGCTGATAAATCAGATACTTTAAATGTTAAATACTGATATCGGCATCAGCCTCAAACATACATACAAAGCATTGTTTATAACAACTTGTTTTATTCTATCACAGTCAGCTTTTGTTCATGAACTGCCAGAGAAGTATTTTTTCAAAGCGATGATAGTTCTGTCCATGGGCAGTATCACAAACAGAAATGTGTCGAGCTCAGTGGGTAGATACATGAACACCTTTCAGATTAGAGTATGTGTTGAGTCACTGTGCTGTTGTCGGTACTGTTTGTGCAAAAGTTATCAAGAAGCACTGAATCAACGCTGAATGTAATACGCTTCATAACGGAAAGATTTATTGGAGGGCTGATGCATTGAATTTCACATAGGTTAACCTAATAAACTGCAAACTTTGTGTCAAACAGCCACTTAGGTCTCCAGTGGTGTAATATTCCCATTACTGGCTGCACCTGTAAGGACAGTATGACACAAGTGTAATTGTACTTTTTGCACATTTTGTTGTAGCAGCATCTTGAGGGAAAATCTGTGATTTTAGGCCTTGACTTAATAGTGTTTACATGGTATGCACTGTTCAGAGCTAATTATTTTAGATACTCTAGATGTAGTAAATGGTTATAACATGTGGGAAAATATTATGCAATCAAAGCACAAAATGACCAACACAGAGGACATTATGGGCCATTTTTCACTGTCATCCATTGGAGGAAGTAGACTTCCTTGGCCATGATGTGGTCAGTTTCTCGTTAATCATTTGGGCACGTAAAGTCCTACACAAAGTTGATGGACGTGTGAAAGGAGTCTTGTTTTTCACATCCTTTGAAGACTAATGTCACAGCATTGTGAGTAATTAGACTCGGTTGGCTCACCGGAAACACTTTTGGATCCTGTAAGCTCTTTCTTTGACACAAAACATCTAGTCTCCAAGTCATGGCTATTACTTTTTTAAAAGTCTCCCCCTTGCTCATATCTCTCTCTCTCTCTCTCTCTCTCTCTCTCTCTCTCTCAGCTCAATGGACACATTTAAGCTAAAAACACAATGTGGTCAGTGGTAGACCAAACACTGCTTTTCCACATTAACATTTTATTGTTTTTCCTGAATATCAGATATGACCCTGTCATCATTGCAAACAGGCTAGAATTCACAGCTACAATATATGAGACACACTCTGAAACCCATTTATATTTTATGCACCATTTTATCACGTTAAGTATTGCGTAGAGAGTTCAGTGCACCTCAGAAATTCCTTCTCAGATTAAATACTCTCTTTTTCTATCTACGTGTGTAAACAACTGTTTGATGAAGTGGGCTTGCGCTGAAACAAAAAGGAGGAAAAAAGTGAAAAGAACATCTGGAAACAGTTCATACTTGCCAATAAAACAACAAAATTCACACATGCCATTTTCTTACAGTCGACAACCTTCGGAAAAGAATGAATGGGTAGAGTTCATTCAAATGCAGGCAGGCTAAGCTGCATCTGGATTTTAGAGCTCCTGAGATGAAGTTATTGTTATTTTCAGTAAAATCTCTCCACTGTAACTCCTCTGATGCCTCCCTGATGTGTTATTCATTCAGTCCCCGAGCCTCCTGTGAGGCTATTCATTCTGCTAAACCACTGTCACTGTTCTTTCATCATTGAGAGCCAAGTGAGAATGTGCAAAAAGAATTGAATTTGACAAACAGAAGCCAGTAGGGACAAAAAAGAAAATTTATGTGTAGCTCATACTGCACAAACATTGGGTACAACTACTGTTCTTAAAATGTTTCTGGCATAAAGGAAGCAACATTTTTAAATAGCTGTAAGTCCTAAAATAGACTATACTCTTAATGTTTGATGAAATTTCTGGTAATATTTCCAAAAATATCAGATTTAATTCTAGGGCCATAAAAAAGTCCCATTTTTAAAAACGATGGTCTCAAAGATATGTTTTTCCTTTTTATGAAAAAGTGTTTGAGGCAAAATGACTCTGAGAAACTTTTTAATGTAAAAATAAAAGCCAGATGTACTGCTTTCTCAGACTCTAACACCCACTGCAGGAAGGTTACCTGTGCTGTGTGGCACACAGGTGCCAAGGCCTCCAGCTATGACTTTAACTTTACTTCACCCACTGAGCCACTAACAAGCTCTTATCACCTGGGGCACATTTTAAAGTTGTCCATATGCCTGTGCTGAATAGTCTGTTTAGGGTTGGTGTAGCTACCCACATACTCATTAATTCTCCACAGATGCCACACTTAATGGACGAAACATCCCCAATTTCTGCCAGATGTACAGAGTCAAGTCGCTGCACATGAGTCAGTTTCTGCCTGAAGCCTATGTGTATCGTGGAATCCTCAAATTTAGAGTGTGTTCCCACAACGAGCCCTGCCTGTCTTGTTTATAGGGATTAACGGTGGTAGAGAGCACTTAAAATCATCAGTCCCCATTAAGCCAGTGACACCTCCATTTCTTGTCGATGTCGAAATCCAGCAGGAAGTTTTGCCTTTGGCCCTTTATTGTGCTCATACTGAGGCCACTTCTTCGCAGATCAAATGACAATGTCTTAATAACAAAGTGTTTGCAGAGGGCTGTTGTTTTTTCACGTTAACGTCTCATTGCTTCAAATCTGCAATGATATATTTTGGACTGATCCTTTTCCTCACTTGGCCCTTAGCCACTGTTGACCCTAAGAGGTCAGGGGAAAGGGGAAGTTGAGGTTATGGCTCTTTCCCAGTGCTGGATCTAAGTAATTAACGCATCAGGACAATGCGATTGTAAGAGGCACTGTGGCATCGATACCAGCCATTTCCTCCATGTTAAGTTAGTATCCTAACTTTGTATGTTGTATTATACATAATAATGCACATTATTGACAATCAGTCTATATCAGCAACAGTATATAGCTTCATCTAAATTAATTTTACCTGCACGCACATGAAGGATTTAAAAAAGGTGGTTATGCATATGAACACAGCTGAAGCAAAACATAAATAATTACATTAAGATATCAAATTACACTGAACCAACATCAGTAAATCAGTACCAGAAATTCCTGCCAGATACGTTTGGAGCTCTCCAAAAATCAGCATACAAAGAGCCGCTCAGTTATTCCTACTGTACTCTCTAACTAAAGGCAGCAGTGGAAGCTCGTTCACTGACATGTCAGGTGATTCATCATCCAAGGTTGCCCACCCACCCCCTCCTCCACCTGCCCCCTTCTGCCTCGCCTCAAGTTTGAGCAAATCGCAGATCTGTGAGCTCAAACAGCTCTAGAGCCACTCTCCCTCTCATGGTTCACTGGGTTTGAACTCCCCAGTCATAACAGTGATCTATACCTCCTGATACACTGCAGGGCCTCGCCTTTACCAGCCTGTCCTCGCAGTGTTGCAACTTCTGCTTGACACACATTTGCACGTGTAAAAGGTCTCCTCTGCAGAGACTGCAACACGATCACAGAGAGGGTAACCTAAAACTGCAATACATCATGGCGTATTGTCGTAGTCGTGTTTGACAACAAGTACATCATGACAATCAACAGAGCTTAGGGGACCGCTCGGTAGCATTAAGTTGCACGTTGCAGGTAGTGTGCTGCAACAAGACGAATACTTGCGGTGAACTCTACAAGCCTGCACAGTGCAACGACTTTGTATCATCTGAGGATAAATGGAAAAAGTCAGGTTACTGTGTCACCGAAGGAGTTACCATAACATACTGGCCACACCTCCCCTTTCTATGCTATCTCCGCTCCCACCCTCCCCCTTCCCTGACCGTTCAGGTGGTTCTCATGGTGCAGTGATCAAGGAGCTCGACCACCTGAGACTTGTGTTGGCTTGCACTGCAGATTAAGCCCACCGCCCCCTAAAGAGGCTTCCGCCCCCCCATTGCCGCGACGAAGCTTCATAAGCCACTGAATTCCTAGTGCCCTTTAAACACAGTGGTCTGTCAACCTCTTTCCTGCTCCCATTCAGTGAGGCATTGTCTGTCTTAGCCCTGCAGACAGCTGTAAAACAACGTCAAAGCAGCGCTCTATCACCACTCTCCTGAGTACTGTCTCACTGATGAATCATCGTATTGCTGCAAAGTAACAAAAAAAAAAAAGGTTGACAGGACACAAAAAGATCCCCGCTTGCTGAAAGAAACAAAACAACGAGGCTTTTAATTTTACAGTTGTGTCAATAAATGACGTGGTCTCGCAGCTTTCACAAATACAGATCTTATATTCTGACGTCCTCCTCTCAGGGTTTGGTCAGTGCTTATTACCACAGTGCTGTTGTCATTACACCACGAGCAAAAGCACTCTGAGTGACCTGAGTGGGAAGACTTGCACAAGACAGTCATTAGTTGTTAGTAATACATCTTGATGTTTTGCTTTCAAGATTCTCTGCTATGTTGACAAGGGAGTTGATAACTTTATCAGTCCACTGAACATCAACAGCCTCCAGAAAAAGACAGACAGTTTCTGATCTGACACCTCTGTCGACAGTTGCTTGCTGTTTCTTTCATTTAAAAAGTGCTCAGCACCTAGATTGAGGTAACTTGAAATAAATGACTCACTGTTTCAACACAGTGTTGGCTCTTACGTAAGTTTTCATCACTTACTGTGTAGTTCCTCATTCAGTTACTCAGAAAATGCTTCTATGTGATTCTTTAATTATCAGACTGCTCCTCGTGGCAGCTACTCAACATTTTGTTTACTGTATTGTTAAGTTACCTTTGTTCATATCAGTGTCAGTGTGTTCTAGCATTTGAAGCCACAGAGGTCTTAAATGGCCCCCTTTTTGCTCTCTGCTCTGTGTCTTTTTCCAGCCCAGATTTGCACCATATGTGAATTCTGTCAGTCAATAAATAGATTTTAGCATGGAAGCAACGACCTCATTCCAAATATGCACCGTTACAAACTCTCTCATATGTAGTTTGTAACTTCTCCACAGAACCCCTCAAGGGCCAAACTCTTATTTTGCTCTGCTTTCTATACCAGGAACTGTATACATATCCACTGCTAATAGGGACCACAGGGATACAGAAATGAGAGGGCACATACAGGGCCTTGATCTGCATGTGCATGTGTTCGGGTGAGGGGAGAGACGGGTGTGAAGGGGAGAGGTCTGGAGTTTAAAAACAAATTTAATACATCACATGATTATATCTATTACTCTAAAATGGGGGAACAAATAATGCACTCAAATGAAATGAGATCATGTTTAATGCCAAAATGGACTTTTAAAAGGTCAGCAGGAGGTGAGTCATGAACTGTAATAAGACATCACACCCATAAACGTTACGCAGAGTGGAAGATGATCTAAACAGAAGCTATGCGAGTGTTTCATGCCAAAGATGTACCCGCCGTGACTCTGCTCACGACAGGACGCCTGCTTCACAACTCACGTGATTGTCTCTTTGCGATTAGGTTTCACCGAGAAATGTGTTTTCCTTTCTGCAGTTGTCTGCACCCGATCCATGCAGCCATCCCCATGATAGAAATAGTGGGTGCTGATTTACTCCAACGTTTTTGTCACATTCTTCACCGGCAAGTGTTGATTTTTTTTTCCCTTAAAAAATAACTTCTCCAGATCTTCCCCAGCAGCTGGAAATAAGTTAGAAAATCAGCACGAAACCCCTTTTTTATTCCAGCTTAAAGAGACAGAGGAATAGAAATCAGCTTTATAGGCTTGAGTGTGTGCACACATGGAGGTTCTTAATTCAATATTTGGACAGCTAAAAACAAGGCCAACAAAGCTCAACAAAGAAATGTCTAGCTTTTAAGTGGACATAGGTAGGTAAATAAATATATATAACATGCAACAACGAACGACAACATACACTGTCTACATACAAGTTGTTTCTCCAAACTGTAAAAAAGAATGCTATAGTAAAAGTGTCCAGAGTGCAAAGAGTACTGGCATAAATAGTGAATGATTAACTGCATATGTATCAAGTAGGTGGAAATGTACGGTAAATGCATGTGTTTATGTTTATATGCAATTTACACAGAGAGCTTAGATGTATAATGAATAAGGATGATGATATATCAGATCTCTTCACTTAGCTTGATCCAGTCGGCAAGACCAAAGATTTGTTATGAAATGCCAGAACTTCCTATGTGACAGACATTTATCTGCCACCTGATACATTTCCACACAGTGACTGAATTCCACTCAACTCACCAGCACTGATGTTTTACTCGGAGCATGACCAGAAGGCAAAACGCTGACCGTTTCACAAAGCAGGGCTTTGCATTTTCTCGTGTCACATAGTGGGCTAATCCAGCTGTGATAAGTGGCACAGGCTGGAGACAGGTGCATAGTATTTGGGATATTAACAGCTGTGAACTTTAAGCAGGCAGTGACTCATGAGATTTGATGACAGTCCAGTAGGGGGTCCTTGGATCTTTCTTCTGGTCCGGTTATAGTATACACACAACATCGTGGAGACAGAGCCACGATGTGAAGTCATAGGTAAAGATGGGTCTGATATGAGCTCTCACTCTTCTGTTTGTGTTATAAATGTTATTAGTGGCCAGTGTCAGGCATTATTACATTACATAATAATGTGTTACATATGTGGCTTTTGTAGATGTGTGACGCTTTGGTAAGAGTAGAAATTTAGAAAGTGAAGGACAGCTATGAATTACAGAAACACTTCAGCATGTTTGGGGAATGACTTGGATGTCCATTTTGTCTCTCTTTGTCTCACTGATTGAGATGCGTTAGCTTCAGACAGGACGAGAAATGTGAGGAGGATGTTGGCGTCCAATAAAGGAGAGGAAATGTGTGTCTGATAACTCTAAACTCTTCTTTACATGCTTACATTTCTATACATATTGAATGTAGCATTCTAGTCATCAGTCAGCTAGTGTGACTCATTAATTATCTCACTGTACCTTGTTTGCTTTCTATGTAGGCTGCTGAAATGTAAAAATATGTGTAACAATTTCTTAATGAACAACAGAATAGTATGTGTTCGCCCAACACCTCTGTGTGGTCATTCTGCAGCCGCTGATGGCAAAGAAATCAAAACACACAACTCGGCCTTAAACCACAAATTGACGTTTGCATTACTGTTTGTGTACAGATTTAACAAGTGAGATACAACATGATGTTATTAGTGAGTGTCGGAGGTGCTGCCAAGTGGATATTTCAACTCTTAAAACTTTGATGGGAGCAAGGAAAGTTTCCTCATGCCTCCAGTGTTTGCGCCGTGTTGCTTCCCCCTGTACATGATACACAAACATGGGAATGGTAAAGACAGCAAATACAGAAAATGTGCTTCCCAAAATATTCCTTGGATTTCCCTTCCTTTCTCTTTTTGTCTCTTTCACATGTAGACATTTACAAACATGCGACTTCCTTCTCATTCAATGAATAATTGACCTGTGAGTTTCATGTGTTTGAAAATAAGAAGTGAAATTACAGGTTAAAGTAGCAAATCCCAGCAGGCTGCATGCAGGACAACAGCTGCACTATCCGCGACCAGAAACCAAATATAACAGTGTGGTCACATGGGGTGGAATTAGATAACACCACCCAATGAGAGTTTGGCATGAGGGCTCTCTACTTCCATCGTGGATGCCCAGATGACGAGTTTGACAGGTAAAAATCTGCAATTGCTCTCTGGGTAACATGACTGCAGTACTCCATTCCTGTACTTGGAGCATCGGAGTACATATGAACTAGCTCAGGACTGTTTACAGGATTCAGTGTTAGACCTACAGTGGAGCTGAATTTGAAATGGTGACCCTCCATTCAAAGGTCAGTTCTCTCTGGGTGCGGTTGCCCACTATCTGATTGTTTCACTTGAAAACGTAATACTTCTCTTCACATTAAACTCTGGTGTCTATTAAGCAATGAAAGTGTGTCCAAAAAGAGGATGTTTGCAAAAGAAGTAAGCAGTAGTAAGCTGACATACATTTTATAACATTCACAACATAAATAAACTAAAGTGCACAACTAACACAATTCAATGATTCATTTTTGTTGCACCCATAAATACAGATAACATTAAGTGTGGGTGGCAAAAAGGAGAATTTCTCCTGTTTTGCTATATGCTGCTTCTGCTTTCATCCATTTTATTTGTATTTCTATTTTGATTTAGCTTCTTTCTAAAGATGAAGGGAAACTTTTGTATGGCTTTTATGCACGTGTGTACATCAGAATCTTGAAGTAAATTGCTGTAGGTTATCTCCATTCATCTAGGTGCATTAACTTTTTTTGCATTAAGTTAGGAATCAGTCTGTCTGGATAACTCAAGTGGTATTATACTAAATTTAATACATTTTGGTCCAAGTTCTGATATAATTTGAAATTATTCTAATATGTAAGTGTAGATTCTTTTCACCACAGTTTCTGCAACAGTCTGATTGTCATTTCTACAGAGATCTTGGTTTTTTGTCATTGAGACAGTTGTGACAGTAAAGGAAGTGCCAAAACGAAAAAGTGAGTGTTTACCACTTCCTAGTACACCGTTCAAAAATAAAAGAACTACATTTTAAACTGCACGGGCCTTGTGACTCAAACTTCAGTCTGCTGAAAACAAAAGGGAAGTCATCCAACTGTGAAAAAAAAAAAACCCTCAAAAATTTGTATCTAATACGTGAGGCAGATGACACTCACCAGACAGAAGCAGCGGCAACGTGGTGAGTTCCTCAACTGTTAAATCTGATACTTTATATGGAATCTGGGGTCTGCATTTATACTTTAAAACTTTATTTAATAGTTTATAAGTATATCAAAATATATATGTGTGTATATACAGTACATATATATACATACATATATATGTATGTATGGATGTATGTATGTATGCGTGAGAGAGAGAGAGAGAGAGAGAGAGAGAGAGAGATGGAAGAGAGTTGCTGTTTTATTAACATATAAATACTTTAGAAATAATAATGATGAACCATTATATTAATATCAGTATTTTATCTGCTCCCCAGTTGACTTTGAAAAGAATGACTTTGATCTACTCAGTGTTTCTTTGGCTCTTCTTTAAGGCCAGCAGCTGCCATCTTCACTGTGTCAAAGGTTTAATGCACTATAAAACCACAGTAAATATGATTAAATACATCCTATGTTGAATAGAATTGTGGAAATTGAAGTAAATTTGCTTTCTTTGGCAGAAACTCCAGATGACTCAGAGTTTTCAATCAATGTGACCACACACATGAAAGTGGAATCTGGGGACTGCATTTACATCCCATATGAATTTACCTATCCGACAGACAAAGTTCCAGTCCCGTACAGAAAGATTTGGTTCAAAGGAGATCCACAGAATATAGTATCTATTTCTGTAACAGAAGGGACAAAAGACGCCCTTTTGTTACATGACCTTCCACGTGGAGAGTATGAGTATGGCTTCAGATTGGAATGGGAATGCAATCAGACGTATATTTTTCCAAAGAGGGTCCGGATCTCAGTTTCTGGTGAGTAATGAATCTCTTGGTTATAAATGCTAATTAATTGTGTAATGTGTGCTATAAAACATATTTTACAGTTTGGTAAATAAAAGCTTTATGTAACATTTTAGGGTCGTTACAGTGTTGTCATATCTGTGAACTAGCACCTCAGCTATGTTCCAGTTCCCTTGCTGACGCACGACATGAGAGTGGTAAATGAAAAATATCTTACAGGTGATAATCCTGGCTTTATCTGTTTTCAGCATTAACCAAAAGGCCAGCTTTTTCAGCTCACCCTATGACGGAGGGACAACATAACAAACTGGCATGTTTGGCTGAAAGAACATGCTCTCACTTACCGCGTGTCTACTGGCTATGGACAAAGACCAAAGGATTGTCTTCTGTGCTTCATGGTGATATTTGGCGGAGTCGTATCAGGGATTTTGGTTATAATCCCAGGAATCAAATCAGAAATATATTAGCCATCAGCCCTACAGCAGATGACCATAACACCAACATCACATGTGTGGCAGATTATGGTCACAGTGTTGTCAAGACAACTGTCACTTTGACAGTGAAATGTAAGTATGCTGCAGCATTTCTTTGAGCAGATATTAACTATTTTAGTTTGACATGGTTCCAACCCATACTGCAGGCTATCATCAGTCTTTCTCTCAGTTTCCCCAAGAATCCTAAATGGTTCCCAGTGCAGGCTTGAAGGGAAGCTTCTGGTCTGTGAGTGCATCAGTCGTGGGAATCCCCTGTCACCAATCACCTGGCCTTCGGCATCTCTCACAGATTTCTCTGTCAGCAGCTCCAGCGGCATCCAAACAGTGAACAGCACCATCACCATGTCTGCAGCTGACTACCACAACTCCACTTTCAAATGTACAAGCAGTAATGAAGTGGGCCAGGCTGAGGTTGAAATTCCTATCCAGAACTACACAGGGAACTCAAGGGTGAAATGTGAGTTGTCTGTCCTATCTATTCTAAAAAAAGAAAATTCACAGGATGAATCTTTCAGAACATTAAGATCATAAATTTTGATTTGTTAAATGGTGAATTTAAATTATTGCTGCTTTTTAAGATTAAAATGACCATTAAGAGAAACAATAAGCACAGAGGTTTTAAAGTTGAAGCATTTGAAAAGACAGGGAGTAAGTATTGTGTCTGTCTATATTTCTAAAATGTATTAATTAAAATGATGTGCATTTCTTTAGATGCTCCCGATTCAAATCCAAAGGATGATGCACACTCTCTCTTCATCATTGCCAGTGTGTTTTTAACCCTGAACATGGTCCTCTTTGCCACCCTTATTATCTGCACTTATAAACGGTAAGAACATGAAACTACCCTGAATGCAAATCCTCATACTGTTAACAGCCTGCCAAACAAATATATTGAACACTGAAGAAGCTGTCAGTGAAGAATCAGGTTATGAATACAAATAAATACTCGTGGTTTTACATTTCCTTTTCTACATGTGCAGGTGTAAAAGTCAGCAGAAGGAGCCTGGTGTGGAGATGAACACTTACGCCTCCCTGAACCGGGCAGATGTTGCTGAACCCTATAGTGTTATTTCTCCTCGGACCAAATAAATGAATTGAATTCTCCTTTTGCTTGTTGTCACATTTGTATCAGGGTGTTCATTTTAGGCCTTGTATTGTTTTAGTTTAAATCTATGAACTTCCTAGGATTATGTCTGTACATTACCTCGACCAGATGTATTCGCCTTTAGAGATGCAAATAAGTGTTTTTAAGTCTTTTGAAAGACCAGCTAAAGCAACTTTCTAAAACAAAAGTATGTATGAAGGACAACAAGTACACCTCTTCCAGTGACAAAGGATTACCAGTGTATTCTCTACTTAACATTTCAATTGTATAGTTAATAACTGCAGATGATCCAGAGCTTTTTAGTGGCACTTTATGATGATCAGGATTAATGGAGGGCAGCAGTTGTTCATGAGGCATGGCAGATCACTTGTAGGCTTTAACAGTGTCAGTCTGTCTAAAGCAGGGCTCATCCTTTTACACACCCACTGAGCTCACTGCTATTCTACACTCTCACAAAGGATCCCTCTGCTTTTCGCCTCATTTCATTCCCTTACAGCAGGATTAGGGCCTTGTTGCACAAAGGTTCTTGCACACTTTCCTGTTTCTCCCAACTGTCTAAGTGAAGACCAGAAGATGGTCTATAAATAATCTAGTGTTACCTCGTCAAAGTCTAGAGCAATTTTTTCCCTCTCCCAACTTCTAAGATTTTCTGCTTCCTCTTACTTATGCTGCGAGTATTTTGGTCCATAAAAGACACACACACACACACATACACACACACACAAAACCACACAAACCACACTGTGTTTGAACAGTCTCAGTCGAAGGAGGGTGCCAAGGTGTCCCTTGATGAGGACCTGGCTCTCCCAGATGGAAAGATGGCAGCTCCCAGAGGACCCAGGGAACCTTTAGCCACAGATAACTTGGCCTCAGAGATACTTGGACATCTAAAATTAGTGTTGTCAGAATGCTCCACGATAAGGAAGCCTGAGATTTCACACTGCACCTTGGTAGACACTTTGTTCAAGTCCCACCGCTGCTCCGAGTACAGTGTGTGAGTGTGAGTGAATGAAAGTTTCTGTGTTATTCTGTGTATTATAGAAAAAAACTTTTGTTAAGGAATCTTTCACCATTTTATCAAAATATCTATGGTATAAGTACAACAAAATGACAGAGTGAAGTCTCCAGTGTAGAAATGGATTCATAATTCATATCACATCATTTGACTGATTTCACAGAGAAATCAGTTTGTTTCAATGGAATTAGCACCACTAGATATTTTGCTAAAGAAGGCGGGAAATTCTTAAAAGCTTGATGAAAAGGCCAGCTGAAAGGAAAACAGAAGAGAGAAAAGGGGGAGAATCTCTGCATGGAGACTGTGGTTGACAAGCACTTCCAAGGCCTGGCTAGCTTTCCAGGAAGAGCAATTCCCCAACCAACTCTTTGAGTTCTCACTGCATCTGCAAAGCTATTTCACGCCATTTTAGTTCAATGTGTCATGCAACTGAATAAGAAGCTATTTCCAAGCAATAGCCCTCTTTCACATATTTACATTTTAGTAGGAAAGCACAGGTGCAACTAAAAACACTAACAATGGCTCTGTTCCATTCAAGTGTCTCGGTAAGCCATGACAGTGGGACAGAGAGCCAGTGTGCACAAGAGGAATTCAGTCATCATTCATGATATAACATACACTTAGGACTTTATTTTTGGCATGTTAAAATGTTCTCAGTCTCTGTCTTTAACAGGTGAAGGGTTTGCAGTCGAGATGGCTTGGACTGGTGAGCTGATGGATGGCTCGATTGCTAGAGGCTGTTATATTATCAGAGTCTGTTAAGAGTTTTCTTTTTACACACAACAGTGGTGATTAATTCTGTTTTTGTTCCCTCTCTTCAGAATCACAATCAGAATCAGCCTTATTGGCAAAATTATGCATACACAATGCATTTGACTCTGGTACTCTGTTTAATACTGAGACTACCTGCAGCCAAGAGGAAATGGCTGCAACACCTGGTTACTGGCTTTCTGCTTTTACCTTATCTTGAGATACATGCAGACAACCAGTCTCCAGAGCTTATTTAATCATGTTATCTGTGTGTGTCTGTGTGTGCGTGTGTGTTGTCTCTGTGCCACACAGATGTATGTGGTTTATGTTTGCTGCAACAAAGTCATATCTGACGCCAGATTACTGTTTGAGGCTACTATTTCATACACAACTTCAAAAGGGTCTGTATCCACAAACCTTATCTTGATTAAATACCACAACAGTGAAGACCTCAAGTCTCTACGCATTCATGTAGAGTTACAATTGAATCAAGTAGTCCCGTGACTTGATAGCAGATATGATTTGGCAAAAATCAAACAGATATGGACATGAAACTGATATGAAATATGAAAGAAAACACATGCACAGTTCAGTAACAAGAACCATTTGTCCCTTTTATTGAACAAACCCTCCAAATCAGACATACTTTATCCGAAACAGACACTAGGAAGTGAGAGTTTGAAAATGAGAACACTTTATGCTGACAAATCCATCGCTCATAATAACCTACAATAAGACATGCTGTTCTGCAGCGCGCATGAGCTATGAGCTTCGGCAGGTTCATGGCATGAGAGACTCACAAGAAAAAGTTCAGTACCTCCCCACCACTTCCATCCACTCTTCAAGCACAAAAAAAATCATAGGCCTGTTTTAAATCCAAAATTGTGTAAATCCTGTGGCATGAGTCCATGAAGCAGTCCTGGGGGGGAGGATAGTGTTTAGGGGATTAGCCCCAGTCCAGGTGGTCTTCATTTAGCCCCCTACCCCCATATGGGGGCTGGGAGCTGCTGTAAGAGCTCAGCACGTGGTCACCACTGTTTCCACCCGGTTCTGATCTCCAATCCATCCACCTCGCCTATTTTTTTTTTGTACATGCTTCAGCTGTACCCACCTGAGCGCTGCAGCTCATAAAACACTATTGAATCTTTATTAAGAACAAAGTCCATGATGGACTGCGTCTCTCATCAAGTTGCCTCTGTTTTCCAGCTGTGGTATAAGATTATTACTGCAATATTAGAGTGATGATGATGATTACTGATGGGGAAAAGCAAAGCGGAAATGCTTACTTGGCAAGGAAACTGACGTGCTTATATCTTGTACTGAAGGATAATGCAACCAGGCGCTTTGAGAAGAGAGAGAGAAAAAAGAGGAAAAGGGGAAGTCAAGAAAGGGAAAACAGGAACCTGAGAGCAATGACGATGACAGCAATGATGGTGCCAGCAGTGACGATGACAGCAACCAGCAATGAAAATAGATTAGTAACTGAACAACAGGAAAAACTCATGTCAAACTTACGAACTCCTAATATTTCCTCCACCATACATCTTCCTCTTCTCCTTAAATGGGTGTTCCAGGTATTGTCCCTCTGCTAGTTAGAGTTTGAAGTTGTGTAAACAGGCCTAAATGTCAGGGAAGCTGCTGAAGATCTGAGAGAAACTCTGATCAAAGCCACCTTTACATACAGCCGGTGTCAGCGCTGTGCACTTTGTGTGTGTGTGTGTGTGTGTGTGTGTGTCCCACAGTGAGATGACAGACATAGATCCGTCTGGTGTGGTTCCTTCAGAGGCCCTTTTGCATTTTGACAGCGTCTGTTTGCACAACACAAGCTGCGGAAAACACGCTCACCTGCACTGAAGCTCACACAGCACCTTCTACTGGATCAAGGCCACCAATATGTGCTCATTTAAAAAAAAAAACAGGAGATATATCAGCATGGACAGTGAATGGACAAATGACTCTGCTTTAGCTAAGTGGACAAGTGGCCTGTGAGTGATGGACAAATTCTCAGGTACAAGCTTTGTGAGTTAAAGACACCTTTATCCTTGACACCTCTTGAGCAAACAAAGACAGGGAGGGAAAAGAAAGAGGAAGGGTGAAAGAGAGAAAAGCTGAGGGGGTTGAGTTCAACACAGCTTTCCTGCTCAGCAAGAGCTGCCTTTGAAAATCCCTTTGACAAAAAGAAACGGGGCAAAGTAAATGTCTTTCCAGGAAGTCCAAACTCTGGAGCGCTCTTGCCGATTATTGTTCCCGGTGACATTGCATGAGAGCTCTTTTGGCTGGGCTGCTTCCATGCAGTCCAATCCCGAGGTAAAGGGACCACCCATTAGCCTTGCCTGAAGAAATGCCCATTCAGTCTCGGCGCCTATTCACAGACCTGCCTATCTCTCCGGGTTTGCTCCTGGCTGGGGACTGTGGCTGAGGAGTGGGGGGAGAGTGGTGGCGTTCCTAAAAGCGAAGATCTGGAGAGTGAATTCTGGTTGCCGTGGGCTGCGGGACTGGCCAGAACGAGCCAGAGTCGAGGGGGTCTCCTGCTGCGGGAGAGCGGAGCTTTGATTCGCCACTCAGCTCCACAGCCGTGTCCCAGAACAATCAACTGCTAAAGCCCCAGGGGCCAGACTTGGTGAGAGGAAAGGTTAGCAGTAGGGTGGGCACATGTTGTGCATGTTGGTGACAGTGACATTGACAATGATGGGGGGACAATGTGGCAGCAAGCAGCTGTGTGGGAGGTGACAGTGGGGTGAGGAAAGAGGTTGAGTCTCAAGGGGCTCTGCTAACAGACTTCTTGGACTGGAGTGTTGGAGTGAAAGGCGCAGGCTTCATTTGTCGGCCCGCCTTCACTTGCACAGTCAAGAAGTGGGTAACCATGGAAAGTGTGTGTTGAAATTCGGGGGCATTTGCAGGGTTTGGTGTAGTGTGTGTGACAACAGGAATCACAAAGCTGTTTTTTGAGACAAAAATGGAGTTGTATCGGTCTGTTGCATGGATATTAGTCCATTATAAGAGAATGTTTACGACTTTGTCACTGTCTGTCGTATACGTGCTGCAGGGGTTAAAGGGCAGCCTTGACAGGGCCCTCATGGCTCCAACAGATGGGATTGGACCCACCTGAGTTCAGCCTCACGTGTCTGCTTCATATTATTGTTCCCAGCATCTGACAATGTGGCTCACATTATGGAGAGCTGCACAGCACTGCGGTGAGAT
>JBAJHX010000081.1:7780470-7792150 GCA_037176925.1 Amniataba percoides | reverse complement strand
GACTGTGGTTTTCCTGTACATGGCTGACAGTTAGTGGATCAGATAATATCAGCTGTTCTACCTTCTCAAGTTGCAGTCGTTAAATTAGATGTTTCCTTACTTAGGCTCTATGACAAAGTTTGTCTTCCTTTGGGTCAGGACCCCACATGGGGTAGCTTGATGTTGAACATATACAGGAGCCATGGGGATTTCTAAGACTGAGTTGGAGAAATTAATGTGATATTTAGGTTTCTTATACAATATCATCAATATCATGTTTTAATATACATAGTTTAGAGCTGACCAGATAAAACAGACAAATCATTGTGCAGAAATCTGACACTAAACCAAAAACTGTGAAAGCAATAGAGCCTCAATGTTACTCAACCAGCATTTTCTCATTTCCATGACTCATAATAGTTGCTTCATCACATGAACTTTGGTTAGCTTTCGCTGAGGTTTTTACGTTAAGTGTACCCAATATATCTGGATCGCGGTCCGTGCACTTACAGTGGCCAGAGGGTCCAGAGGACAGAGAGAGCGCGGCTCATCCTGCAGCCAGGTACAACTAATGCGTTTCAACAAGCCTCCAAACAGATGGTTTGTGCTTCTGTGTGTGGGGGTGGGTGTGTTTTTGTCAGTGTGAGAGTGCGTTGATGTTTTGTGTGTGTGTGTGTTTGTACTTTGTGAGTCGAGCATGTAAGAAAGGCTGGATGAAGGGAATCTGGGGCTGGTGTTGAGAGCTGGAGAGGCGAGATGTATCGTGCACAACAGTTCGGCGAGGCAGTTATGTAACCACAACCCAGGTGGGGCGTAAGAGCCGTACTCCAGACCCACTGTAAAATCTATCATGTATTATAGATCTGTCACACAGGCCCACATGACCTACCTACTGCACATCATGATGTTTCTACTAAAGCCCCGCAGATCTCTATCCACCGTCTATCCTCTGCTCTCTGGTATGTAGGCGGGCGGTGGGAACACTTCTGGACAGAAACACGGTCCAACAGTTTGAGGTTTGAGCACCTGAAAAAGCTATTTGGAAATAATCTGTGACTGTTTTGCAAAGCGTTTTCTGCAGTCACACTCTAAGAAGGTGTTTCTTCTCATGCCATTTTGCAGATATAATACCCTTTCAAAAGCTCACGCTGTTGGAAATGCGCTCAACTTAACAAATCGATTTGTCACAAACCTGGAAACAGACTTTGTGAACGCTGACACATCGCCTCCATCATTTGTCATTCATGTTAAATCCCAACAGTTTATTGTGAATTACACCTCCTCCTCCTCCTTCCAGTGATTTAACATTCTCTTTTATTGCCAGATTTTTTTTCTCCCCTCCTCAGAAGCCCCCACAAAAATTAATCCAGTTGTCGCTTTACAGCTTCCTTGCAATCTTCTTATTCAGGCGTGTTGTTATGTGGAGTAGGCAGAGGAGCACAGTGTTGTTCTGTTTGCCTCTGTTGGAGAAAAGCAGAATAAACTGCGGATGATGAATAGCTTTTGACAGATTATGTGATTTAAGACTACATTTGAGGTTCAAGGAACAACCTATGCTGTTCCATTCAGCCACTCAAGGCTATGTGTGCTCTCTAATGGAGTGGGCGGTAGCCAATGACTTCTGGTCATTCAGAGGGAGACTGGCTGTCATTATGCATTTGTATTCAATCTCAGGTCACACGGGGTTTTCGAGCTGTCTGTTTCAGTTTGAGTGTGGTTTGTTTTGCATTCAGCTGTGGATTAGATTAAGCCACCTTTTTAAATTTTAAGACTCCTTTGGGCCAAACATGGTCAAGGACTTTTCATCAGTGATTTTTTTTTTCTTTTATAATGGATCACTAACCAAGATTTTGAAGAAAACAGTGTTTTACTCTGTCACTTTTAGTGGAGGCGTAGTGTAAACACTGTTGGGTTCCACATGGGAATTATAAAAAAATGTCCTTTTTGCTTTCACTCAGATGGAATACAAATGTAAAAGGCCTTCGGCTCCTTTCAAAATAAAGATTAGCAGTCTCAGACATTAGGTGTAATTTGACAGTCTGAAAGTGAGGCTGAGACAAGTCAATAATTCACAAACACAAGCACTCTTATTCTCTCACACACACTCATGCACAGATAACAGACTCAAAGATGAAAAAATAGAGATGGATTTTGGGACAAATGTTGAAAAAGCCATGGATTTAAGTTGGCAGATGTCAGTCTGCTCCATAGGCGAGAGGAAGTGACAGCAAAGGAAGCTTAAACCTCGACAGACAGCTTCCATGAGAACAAGAAAATAAGAGTGCCACAGGTCAAATGATGTGGAGATAGAAGATGTGTAATCCACTGACATTCAAGACATTCAAACCCCTATCCAGCTTACTAAGCACCTTAAAAAGACGCTTACTCGCAGTCTTGCCCAGAGTTAGATGAAAAGATCGATGCGACTCTCATGTCTGTCAGTTAAATGTTAAGCTGCCGTCAGGAGATTGAAAACTGGAAATACGCAAAAACAGCTACCATTGAGAGGTTAAAACGTTTTCTTTCTAATTCAAATAAAAACTTTTGTCTTTTGGAAAATCACCGCACCTGTCCAAGAAATCTTTATTTTTAGCCAAGCTAGCTGTTCTTCTTGCTTCCAGTCTTTGTGCTAAATAATCCACTGCCTATAACTTTAATGAACAGATATGGAAGTGATTGTGAAAACATTGAATTGTAATGAATTACATATATATGTTTTTAGTGCCTTAAGTACTGCTGTTTGTGACATTTTCATGGCAGGTAGACTTAATAGATGACTATGTATTTTTTACCTCTGCTGTCACCAGTGATCTCTCCATGTGGCTGCAAATATGAAGCTTTGATCTTTTGCCACTAGTTAGTTTGTCCAAATATAACAGACACAGTGTTAAGTTATGCAATATTTAAGTAAGTTTAAGTACAAATACCTCGTGCACAACTAGTTTTATTCTCCACAATGATGCAGCACCACAGCACTGAAGCTTTATATCATGGGCCTAACTTTGCGGTAAATGACTATCTCACTGCCCATCTCCATAATGGGAAAAATGAAACCACTTCTCATTTCTCTCACACGCTGCCTCTCTCCCTAGATTTGCATAATATATTCACCTATCTCTCTCCGAGGCTTTGCGACTCCTAAAAGGTAAATTGAAGGGTAATTCTGAGTCATGCAGAGCGCCGTCTTAACCGGATTAGACCCTACTTTGCACAGCATTACTGACACTTACATTCAATCAAACGCTGACCGCTCATCTCCAAATGGATGAGTTATCAGAGGCTCCAGAATAGGCACAAGAAGAGGTGAGGGTAATGTAGAAACCTGTTTCCATTGAATTCAGAACACCATGGGATGTTCAGCTGAGGTCTTTCTGTGTGTGTGTGTGTGTGTGACTGTGTGTTACGCAGATATGTCATTGGTTGCTCTGTTGTTGGACTGCCTCTCGTCCCCTTTCCCTGATCTTGATGATTGTAGCCTGCAGGATGCCATCTGGGTTCTGTCATTACTGTGCCACGCAAAGGCTGAGATGGCTTATGTACGGCACTGTGTGTGTGCGCACGTGTGTCGCTGTGGGGTTTTTTATTGTCCGTGCGCATCTCTGATAGAATGTGTCGCTGCTGAGAGTGAACTGATGTCTCTGCATCTATTCATTCTAGTGCCAAAACAATTAGTCTTTTAATCTCTCATCAGGAGATTATTCAGCCGTGATTTTGATAATTGTTTCATTGTTTAAGTCATTTAACAAGTTGAAATGACAAACATTTTCTAGTTGTAGCTTCTCTGTCTCTGTTTCATTGAACAGTGAATATGTTACAGCTTAGAAACGTCAGTCACCACAGGCTGTGGGAAACTGCGAGGTCCTTTTTTAAACTATTTTCTGATGTTTTAAAGACTAAATTGTCAATTGATCCAAAAACTAAATTGATAACAGATTGAAAATTAAAATAATGGTTAGTTGCATGTGTATCTGGTTGTAGACACTTTTTTTTTTTTAGTGTGTATGTGTTTCCTTTTTTCTTTCTTTTTTTTTTTTTAGGAAATGAGTTTAAGAAGAGGCAAAAGCAAAAACCATTGCACTCTATGCCTAATATATACTATACTAATAATGAATGCTGCAAATATTGGTGACTAATAATGTAAAACCACAAGTACAAAGGCTGACTCTGACACTTTAACATTCATAAAATATCAGAATATCCCAGAATGTCTTCAAATTGTAACGTCCAACCAAAATCCAAAATATATTTGAAAAATTCAAAAAAATATAAAAAGAGAAAAGCAGCAAATCATCTTGTTTTAGAAGCTGACACCAGAGTATGTTTGGCATTTTTCCTTTAGAAAATAAATGGTTTTAAATAGTTGCTCAATTATTATGCATTTTCTGATGCATTTACTGTTGAGCCAACCTGTTTTGGCACTGAACTTAGGCACATTTTTCATTCTCCATCCATTTGCCTGAACACTGTTCAGACATCTGTACAGTGGGTCGCCAAGAAATCCACAAATAGCACCATGACTCGGGCTGATCTATACAGCCGATCTGCAGTTATCTGCATGATTATCAGCCTCATCAGCCTTCAACAACCTTCCGATGCCCTGTAGAGCTGTATGTTTTACACTCTGCTTCAGTCTCTGTTAGATGGCCTCAGAGGCTTCACCCCTCCTCTGTAAATAATGCATGATCGCTCTGGTGTCACTGAACTGCTGTGCCCCTGCATCCTCAAGTTTTACCTCTGGCTTTCCAAAGCCGCTTTCTCTGGGATGTTGATGTCTGTAATGCATTTCAGGACATTTATCTGTAAGTCAGGGAATAAAAACACATATAATATCTCCCGTAACGCCTGTGTTGTGTCTGACTGCATTTGCTCCAACAGCACAGAACTGTGAAAATTGAGTTAAGAATTAACGCTGCACCAATCAGTGTTGGTAGAAAAAAATGGTGAAATGTAAAATGACAGGTGTTGCTTGTAGTGACGAAACCACAGAGAATTATTTTCCACAGTTTCCATCAATTCTGCAGAAAATCGTGTTGTGTGTACATAACATACAATTAGCAGCTTAAAACACATTATTTTATGTCAGAGCAGTGAGTGCAAGATATTGTCTTTGTCTGCTAGATGAGCTAAATGTTTTCTCACACGTTCACCATATCCACTCTTTATGTCATTTACAGCATATTGTGTCGCCTCCAAGTAGTTAAAATCCAGTGTGTGGTTTTTATGTTGTGTAGCCTCCACACAACCAAAAAAACTTTACACTCAGCTACAGGTACAAATGAAAACCATTTGACATGTTCCATCCCTAAAATACATTTTCTAAACGACCTGATCATTTTTCATTGTCACACAGACATTATTAATGTGCATTACTCGTGGTGTGAACTTCCTGTCCGTGTGCTTGCAGAAAAGGATAAAACACAAAGGTGTTTGCGCAGCAGACTGGGAGACAAAAACACGGAGCAATAATGACAAGAGCTCGCAAACAAAGGAAGCCAGCCTAAAGGAAATTGCTTATTTAACTGAGATGTATGACTGCTTTGGTGCGGAGCCAAGCCATAAATAACAAAATGAAACCATCTAACAGCGCTCTTCCTGGAACAGGTACAGTGGTTCAGTGGCCCAGTAGCCGGCTCTCTGTGTCTCGGCTCTACGTGCCCCAGTCTCCCCGCGGAGGGAGAACTGTTGTCACTTCCCTCCTCTGATTTATTATCCAGACACTTAGTTACAGAGAAGCTCAGCTCTGGGGACACTAGTGGCCGTAGTCATGGCTATTCCCAAACCTCCCATGCGATGCTGCGGCCCAGCAAATGTGTGATGAATGGGGATGCCAATGAGTACACGCTAAGATCTGGGCAGCGCTATTGCTAAGGCTCACTGCACACTGGGTTTGTGTCTGAGGGGGGATTTTCATTAGGATCCCTAAGGGGGGCAGGATTGTTGATCTGATGTTTCACAACAAAACAAGATGCTGTGTAGTAAAGCCTAAAATAGAGTAGTAGAACTGCTCTTGCAGTTTGCACATAATGTGTGTGAATCCGTCACTTAAATATAAAGAGCAGTGATTAAAATTGAAAGATTGCAATGTCAATAGTTAAAGTATCAATAAAGATATGATGGTATAGCTGGTGGTGTGACCGATGAGCCATGTTTTGACCCGTTCAGGTCTGCTGTTTACTTCATTCATTGTTAATTTTGATCACATTTTCCACATGCAGAGTCCAGTTCCCTGAAATACAGTCAAAATATTTGAACAGGAGGTGTTCATGGGTGTTTTTGCTGGTTTGTTTTGATAAGATGTCAGGAGTTAATCCCACCACCGCAGCAAATAAGCATTAGGACGGCTTATTCATTCACCTGTTCTTTTTTTATTTTATCAAACCAGGGCAGAGGTAATCTGAAGTCAGACACTAAATGTGCATACTGCATACAGATGGGTGACATATTGAAGGAGAAATGCGCTGCCAGAAAAGCTTCATTGCTTCTTGGTGTGATCCTACAAGTCTCTGAACTTCACTGGAGGAATAAACTTCCTAAAGGTGTTCCCTCAGTTGGTGTTTTGATGATGGAGCACCGTCTAACACTTCCAAAATCTCTCACAGATGTTTAATTGGGTTAATATTTGGTAACTTCACACTTGGTAAATGCACACTTCATTTGGCAACATGTCTTGAATCACAAATGATCCTTGTGCTGAAATGATTCACTCTATGTCTTAGTAGATTTTATTCTTTTGGGGGTTTTTTGTCTGTTGGCTGTAGAAAATAGAAACGAGAATTTGAATATGTCAGCTTGGACACTGAGAAATTATAATGGGCATTTTCTTTTTCACAGTTTTCTGACATTATGTTGACAAAACCCTAGTCAGCACTATAATGGATAATCAATAGAGATGTAGCCTTACTTTTCTTGATGTTGTCCAACAATATTTATCAACCAGAAGTGGACTTTGTGCTGATTTTATTACAAGAAATATTATTAATAAAATTTTCTTGAGATGCAAAACATTTTTAACCTTGATTTTTGAACCGATACTAGTTTATCAGCCACAGCAGTTTCTCACTTCTATCCATTTCCGTAATAATGCAATTTACCAGCGTACTTTAGGCCAAGGTAATTGTATCATTATCATCTGCCACTGGCACATGCGTAACACTGATACAGCCAAGGCAATTTAAAGTAACTGGGCAAAAAAGTCATGGATTGGATTCACCCAATTACCCCGACCCTCCTGCTGGCTCTGCAGCACAGCCTCCTGTATCGCTCTCTTCTCAAGGCCAGCAGCTTCCTCTGGAACTGGTCACTAGCCAGAATATAGAGCACTGGGTCCAGGCAGCCACTCACACTGCACATGGCCTCAAAGAACTCATAGGAGGCGAAGAGGACGTTGGTGTTGGATGGCGTGACCTGGTTATTTATCCTCATGAACACCAGGGTGATGATCATGACGTGGTACGGCACAAACGAAACCACGAAGACGAGTATGGCGGCGGTGATGAGCCTCAGCGGCTTCCCTCCCACCCACTGGGCCCCTCTGTGCCTCCTGCCCCTCGGGAGACGCCTCAAAACGCGAACTGTCATGATGTAAAAAGCCAACATGCCGCTGAATGGCAGCAGGAAGCCCACTGTTGTTCTGATAATGGTGATAGTTTTTACGTAGATGAGAGGGCCCTGGATGTGGTCCATGCACACAGTGACGTTTTTCGGTCGCTGAACGGCAAAAGTCACAAACAAGTCGGGAATGGAGCTCAGGGCCAACGCGACCCACGTGAAGACTGAGCACAGCTTGGCTTTACCCACATCCCACCAGCGGAGGGAGCTGATGGGGTGCACCGTACCAACGTAGCGATCGAAGCTGATGAGGGTGAGGAAGAGGATGCTGCCGTATATGTTGATGTTGAAGGAGATCTTCTTGAACTGGCAGAAGATCTCCATGTCTTTGAGGTACGGCCTCTGGAAAGCGAAGTAGAGGGTGAAAGGGAGGGTGAGGATCCAGGCCGAGTCGCACAGAGCCAGGTTCATCAGAAAAACAGTGCTGGCGCTCGAGGTTTTCCTGAAGCAAATGTAGTTGATTACGGCTGCGATGTTTCCCAGGATCCCCACGGGAAGGGCAAAGGCGAAGAGAACCATCAGGACGTAGCAATACCACTCACCATTCTCAAACTGGCTGCAGAATAAGGTCGACTGGTTCAAAAACTCCAAAAGCACCTCTGGGGGATTTAAGGACAGGAAATAGTCAGCTTTGCCACACTATTCTTAAAATATGAGTATGTTTTGAGAATTAAAACAGTAGTCACGCTTTGAGGTATTGTATTTCCATAAAGTTGGAGGGCTTGAAAGAGACTTTTAGGAAAGAGAGCAGCCTGATTCACAGAGGAATTACTCACATTTTTTTTTTATTCTGAGCCACATGATTTGCATGAAGTGCCAGTGTTCTGTTTCAGTGCACAAAGCACAGTGTCCTCTCTTAAGCGAGGTAGAAATTAAGGCTGCAGAGGTCAGAGTGTCAGATGGGTTTGTAGTACGTTAGAGTTACATACAGGAGGTGGGAGTCCTTTTCCAGTTGTGGAGCTACATTTAATGTTTGAGTTTTTTAAACCATGAACATAATCTCCCCAGACTCAAAATGTTTTGGTTGTCTAACCGTGACTATACATTAACTGTGTTTTTAGCTTTACCATCATTTTTACCAGGCGTAGATACTGCAGAAAAGGATCATTTTAAAAACATTGGCATTAAACTTGGTGCTTGAACATAATCAGGGTTCATGTACAGTAGTCCTATATTGACCTTATTATTTGTGGATGTTGGAAAAGATTTACCACACAGTTTGACAGTGTCCTTCGGTACAACCTTGCCCTTTGCTAAAATGTCCCTTGAGTCATTTTCTCAGACTTGTTACTCCTCCAGCTTGTGCCACAGAATACATTATAGCTGTTCAACTCAAATAGGTGGCAGGCTCCTTTTAACATCCCAAAAATTTTTAGTCAGACAAGACAAAGTGCTTGTCTTTTATTTATTTCTCAAACTGTTAAATAGGGAAAGTTTAATCTGCCAATCTAGTAAGCAGCAGATGTACACACGTAGTGATTATTGTTTAATGAATTTAGTGCTTGGATATATATTCTGATATTCTTAAATTATGGTCTGGCTTTTATTTCAGGTAAAAACAAAAGGTGTGTTTTATATCATCTCCTCTCTGAAACTGAAGCCCCGTGAAACACCGTGGATATTCTATGCTGCACATCATCCTTATTTTTAGTAGGTTTTATATTTCACAAGTTTAATAACCTCCAGAATAATGTAGGTCGTCGTCTGTTTTATTGACTCTGCCGGTAAGCCCGGCTTCTCAGAGAGTGCTTTAAGTAAGATATGTTCACCCACCGTCTCCCAGGGCCCTCGATATTTACAGTCGCTGTCTCCTCAGTCTCTGAGCATCACCCGCGTGTCCAGGAAGTGAACGCGTGACTGTCTGCTGCTAACAATGAAACCATGGCGCTGTTGATCTATTACTCAATATCCATGTCTCTGTTTGCACTTAATCAGAGATAATACATTCATTTTGCTCAGGTGAGCGAATCTTTACTATTTGCTTAGCACAGTTGGACCAATATCATCTCTCCCTGTCTGCCTGTCAGTTCATCATGTTTTGTGAAGATGAAGTTTAAGATGTGTTATTTAGGCATTAAAACGCAATGATTTTTTTTTTGTATTTCAAAAATGTTTCAGGATGGTATTCAATTTGGGCAATACTGCCATTTAACAACATTTTTCACATTATTTATAAGGTCATGCCAAGAAATTAGAATATTTTGAGTAAAAATGTGTCAGTTAAAGATTGTATCAAAAATTACTTGAAATTATAATTTGATCATTATTATGCAGAGTATTGTTAAAAAAACATGTCAGCATGCTTAAGATAAAGTTTTAGGTTAAGAAAATAAAAGTATTTCAGGTTCAGATAGCACGTACCTCCTTTAACAGTGTCAGAATTGTTGCTGATGAAGAAGGGCATCATGATGAATGACGCTGATCACATCTCAGCTCGCATTCACTCCTCCTGCAGCAGCTGTGTGCTTCTCATCTGTCAGGAGCTGCTGGTACACTGCCTCACCTGTGAGACTGCTCTGTGTGTGTGTTTGTGTGTGTGCGTAATACAGGAAGTGGAGGATTAAACAAAACCACTGTCAAAACATCTGAGATACGTCATTTCTTGTCCATGTGCGCCCTTGCATGTGTTGACCTGATGGTCGCTGCTTGTTTGCACTGTTGTGTTTGTGTTTCTGGCTCCGGGGCTCCTGTGAGTGGATTACTATTATAAATCTACCCACTTTACAACCTGAGCACTTCCCAGAATTATTGTACATGATCTCGTTATCAGAAAGAGAAACAGAAGGGCTGCCATGATGCCTGACAATCTGGACTGAGTGGGAATCTGAAAGAAACTTGTAAATTTGAACGCACAGTCAATTTTACCATCATTTTTGAAGATGTAGTTTGTTGAGCTGTTAAAATGTATTGTCTTATACATAGAGGTTTTCTGATATTTAGCCTACTCCCATTGATATACATTCATGGGGTTGATGGATAATGAGAATACAGTTGAATCAACACTGATTCATTTCTGTTTGTCCTGCTTCATCATCCTACATGTAATATATTTGTATTTACCATAGTTAGCTTTTCCTGGGTTTGGGACTTAACTAATGCTAATTTAGCTGAAAATGGATTATACTGTTATTTTGTATGTAAAGCTGAAAGCAGTATCTTGGTAGGCTACTTAGCCAATACTACTGAGCATAGACTAATGCCTGGAACCTGCGGCTGCATAAATCCACACAATACATTATTTGACAGTCTTGTTTCTGTTCACTGATAAATCCATTACTACTCTGATGATATCATTTCAGTTTTAACAGAAATGGGCTGTTGAAACTACAGAGTTGACTCAGTTTACATAATTGGAAATCATTTTTAACGCTGGACTTCTTTTTTCACAAATGCAAGTAATCGTGACAACTTGCGCTAATTTAGACAAATGTGGCATTCAAGATAATTTGAAACAAATGAAACAGATAGTTACCCTCATAATACATACAGGACAAAATGGTGTTTTGTCCCAAAACCTAGGGTTGCTATAGACACCTCCAAAACAAAGAGAGGGTGTTTTTATTGTGTTTACGATAGTGCATTTCGAGTGTGTTGATTGTAAAGATGCAGGTGCCCTTCTGCCTGCCAATTAACTCTCTTGCATGTGCGCCTGTTTAATACCACTAGATGGAGACACAGCTACATGTTTGATTTTCATTTGGAAACAGCGTGAGGAGAGGTTGACATGATCTCATCCCAAATCGAACATTAGAAACAGCGTTAGAGGAATCATACTGTGAATACTGTAAATTAGTACTCAGAATGTAACTGCATTCTTTTGAGTTGTTGGTCCATGTGAGTGGGTGTGTTTGCAAAGGAGGTGAGTGAGATATATTGTGAATTTCCCCTCTGTGTGATTAATAAAGGCTATCTTGGAAAAAAAAGCCTCTCCCCCTCTGCAATCTGTTTTTTTTTTTTTTTTTTTTTTTTTTTTTTTTTTTTTTTTTTTTTTTTTTTTTTTTCCCCCCTTTCTTTTTTTTTTTTTTTTCTTCCCCTTCCTTCTGTCCCCCCTAACCCAACCTCCCCCCTCACCCCCCCCCCCCCGGTGTCCTCC
>JBAJHX010000081.1:7766144-7780370 GCA_037176925.1 Amniataba percoides | reverse complement strand
GGGGGGGGGGTTTTTTTTTTTTTTCCTTTTTTTTTTTTTTTTTTTTTTTTTCTTTTTTCTTTTTTTTTTTTTTTTTCCTTTTTTTTCCCCCTTTCCCCTTTTTTTTTTTTTTTTTTTTTTTTTTTTTTTTTTTTTTTTTTTTTTATTGTGTGTGTGGCTCCACTGTCTGTGTGTTGTTGTTGTCGTCCCCTGCTGTGCTGAGCCTCGCAGTAGACAGTGCTCATGAATCACCCCTTATCGGGGTCCTCTACTGTCGGGAGGTGCAGTGACTCAAACGGCTTGGCTGAATAGTCTTGAATCACTCCCTAGTTAAATCTCGCCCATATAGGCGGTGAGAGGGCAGCCGTACTCGCTGGCGCGGCTTGCTGCTTTAAAAGTCAGATCTGCCGATACACACTGTGCACCTACATCTAAGCCTGGGCTCATTGGCACTGGAGGCAATTAAGTTCACCCATGCAAGCCAATTCAATTATGCATCTGTGATGAGCCCTGAAATACCACAGAGCAAGGCGTATGGTGTGACCTCACACGGGGCCTCTTTGCTTTCACGATAACACCCCAAAATTTTAAGGTTGTCTCTTGTTTATATTCTTTTACTGTAAAAGCCACAGTAAGTTAATAATCAGTGTTTAAACTGACATTGTGTCTTATCTTTACCAGGATGCTTTTCTGCAAACATTTGAACGTACAACCAGTGGTTCATTTATTATTACGGCACTTTAACTCAACAAGATCTTCATCTCCATAGGAATCTGAACATCTTTGTTTTTATGTGTGCAGTGGCAAAAAAATAAAAGTGAGCAAGCTGAGATTGAACAGCATGTAAAACTATTGGAGAATAAACCAGCCAGGCTGTAATGGGAAAATAAATGGAGCATTCTGCTTTGCTGTCTTTCTGGCTGTGTGTGTGTGTGTGTGTGTGTGTGTGTGTGTGTGTGCGTGCGTGCGTGCGTGCGTGTGTGTGTGTGTGCGCGTGCGCGCGCCTGTGTGGACACAAACACAACAAGCTCTCAGAGGGGCTGTAACTCAAAGGGATGCTGAGTGAGCTGAAGGAGAGAAAAACAAAGAGTTGTTCCTGGGAAGATGGCCGCCTCTGGCACCGGATCACAGCCCACAGAGTCGAAGCAGAGGGAGTGACTCGAAAGTGTTTGTGCGTGTGTGTTTGTGTGTGTGTGACATGTAAAGTACTAGAAAGAGAGGTGTATAGCCAAGCTTACTCATTGCAGCATTCTTAATTAACTGTCAGTTGAGTAACCTTGAAACATGAGGTCTGCTCAAAACGTCAAGTCTTTTTTTGGCCGCAGACTTTATCAGAGTCCTTAAAAATTGGGTACTGAGTCCGATCCAATACTTATATTTACTTAAATGTGGACAGAATATGACTCCAGCACACTGAAATGACAACAGTAACCTTTTAAAATTTGCCCACCTTATTTTTTACGAGCTATTTGAAATACTAAAGGCCCCGATTCAAGTTGATGAGCTTAAATTATTGATATGGTATGAATAAAAGTCTCCCTGGAAAATTATGCTATGATGGGAAATGTAGGATCCAGTGTTTTTGAAGCTTGATCTCAGTCTCTATAACACTCCAATTATATGAGGGTGCAGTTCTAACTCGATGGAGCACACCTCTAATTAGATGTTATCTATTGTGTTTGCAAATCCTGTTTGACCCCTCTCCACTCACACATACACCCAAAATCTACATAGTAAACTGCCTCTGTTACTCGAGCAGTGTGGGAGGTAAAGCAGGGACTCATTATAACATACTGCATTATGTACACTTAGTTAAATCACACATGTTGATTTTTTTAAAAAATCTCTCCATAATTTCAAACACACTTATATAAAACCTTCCCATCCTACTCTGGCCAGGAAATCTGAGTCCTTGAATTAAAAGTAAAGTCATTCACAGCGGTCAAAATAAAAATTGGCCTGTCCTATTCATAACCGGCCACAGAGGAGCTAAAAGCACCAACTGCCATCTTTTTCAAGGTGCGACAACAAGCCATCAGTTGCATAATGAACCTTGTTGTCTCCATGAGTTCTGCTGAGTGCCGTCACCAGAGGACAAGCTTGTGCGATTGTGTGTTGCGCAAAGGAGGCTGCACGTCCAAATCCAATCTCATGCTCTGCCAGAGAGATATTTGTCTGTTATTTGATTCCGAGCCAGGACTGTGTTTAAAAAAATAAATAAATAAAGTAAGAAATCACACAAAAAAAGAACACCGAGGGTCACAAATATTTGAATAATTTCTGTAATCATGCAGAACTCGCATCATGAAACACAAGCGAGCGTCAGATCACTTTACGGCGTGTCCAACAGATGCATGAAATGATGGTGAAACGGTGTCTGTTGCAGTTGGTCAGGAAAAGACAATTACTCGAACGCCGTGGAAGTGACACCTCAAAGTGGTCTTTAATCTTAATTCTGTCGCCTAAAGGGCACGTGTCTGACAGAGTAGGGCGTTATTGATCTATGTGACTAATTTATTTACTTTCATCTCCATTTTCGCGGGCGATACATGTTAGCAGGCTGACATGCAGTTTGAACCGCCGCTGACAGCAGTGTCCTTGTCATGCTCCCTTTTTAGGTCGATACCTGCGCCTGAAAATGTTCCGCGAGGATCATGGCTCCTGGATGACCATGTTCTTCAGCACCATCCTCCTCCTCTTCATCTTCTCACACATCTACAACCTCTTCCTGCTGATGGCTGGGGGCATGAAGTAAGCCATTCAATCTCTCTCTGTCTCTCTGTCTGTCTCGTTCTCGCTCACTGCCCCTCCCTCCCTCCCTCCCCCAAACCTTCATTCTCTGCTTCCCATTTGTTAGAGCCACTGTACGCTCCCCTTTGGCTGGGGTGATTGATCTAAACGTCTCGCCTGAACAGAGACTCGATGCCAGTCTGATTAATCAGGCCAGAGTTTAAATCACAGGTAGGGGCAGGCAGGAGGAGGGTGCTTAATCCTGAAAGATCACCTTCAGCACCCGCACTTATTCTCCCATGATCTTGACTTATTTTTTTGACGCCTCTGTGGCTGAAAACCAAGATGTTTCTTTCCTTTTTTTTTTTGCCATGTCTTTCTCAGCTTGTGCCTTTTTTATTTTTTTCCCCCTCTCCTGTTGCCCTGGCTTACCTGCTGAGAAACCACCGTGCACAGCAGAGCTTGACACCCACACATCAAGCCTATGACAGGAATCCGTTTATGCATTTGCAATGTGTCCGTCTCCAGGAAGGAAAACATGCCCTTGAAGCCAGCCAGCCAGACACGAGGTCGCAGCGCGGTGATTTACCATTTTGTTTGTTTGGGGGGGAGCTGTTAAAATAAAAAAAAAAATCTGTGTGGCAGGTGTCTATTCAGGTACAAGCTGTCAAGACGGAGGCCAGGCCCGTAATGGGATCTGTCCATACAGTGCTGCTTTTCCATATTAACAACGTGCATCAACTATCCATAAGGTGCAGGCAGATGAAGGCTATTAGCTAGCGGGCAAGGTGTTGTGTTTTTCTATGGCCAGAGGGATGAGTTTGTATAATCAGCCCATCTGTCACTCCGGCCAGCGCTGTGACACCTGCATCCATCTTGTCTGCTCTCTCTAGTTGGCCAAGAAAAAGGACGCGAGCGGCTGAGCAGAGAAGGGGCAGGTCCGCTGAGACGATGAATGTTGCTTGCTCAGGGAAAAGTTACATTTGCAGTCGTGCTGAGTGCATCTGTCAAAAAGTTTTTTTTTTTCCTTTCTTGCCTCTAATTTCAGCTCTCGAAACTATGAGAAAAGAGTCCCTTTTAAGTCTGTCAGTGCATCTTCTAACTTCACCGGATGACATTTGGAAATTACTTAGGAGGATAAAAAATGAGTTACCCGGAACACTTTGAGAGACGCCATGTATAATTTATCTCCATCTAACATGACACGCATTGTCTGCTCATTTTAGCCACATCAGTCGTCCAGCAACTGTTAAAAAAAAGGGGCAATTAGACAATTAAACTGGCAGACACAACGTTAAAAGCCATTCATAATTATTTGCTTTGGATGTATGTGAAGCAGCAACATCAGTCATTCAGCGCTGTAAAGCCCTCCCCATGAAGACAGATGGTGCTGTTGTAAAACGAGTGAACCCACCTCTGCCAAGACACCTGGGCCTTTTTTTTTTTTCTTCAAATCTGCACTCATCCCTGTACCCCCCTTCCCCTACCCCCACCTCACATCCCCACCTCCCATCCCTCTTTCCCGCTTGTTTCTCTTTCTGCTCCGGCAGTGTGTCCGCCGAGGACCCGGGCCCTGCCAAAAACCATTAGCGTTCACATCTCTGTTCAAGACTGACATGTAAGAACAATGTTCACACTCTGCCAGGACGCCCCTCAGAAGACGGGCTCCGGGTCCGTGGATTGCATGAATGCAGCAGAGTGAGCAAAAAAAAAAAAAAAAAAAGGTGACGGTGGCTGGGAAGGGAGGGAGACCGGAGGGGAGCGGGAGAAGCGCTCCAGCCCCGATGATGCGGTGAAACTTAAGTCTTTTGATCTGTGTCCAAGCTCTATTTGCATCGCCCCGCTCACCACTCCAGCCGCTCCCTCACCCCGCAGCGAGGCTGTTGTAGTTTTCTCTTGTGCCACCGCACAAAGGAAAAGTACAATATCCCTTTGTGACTGCAGCTGCCCCTCTGTGGGAATGAATGAGTGTTTTTCCTTTTCATTTGCAGTGAATGAACAAGCCACTGTGAGGTATTATTACTGCCAAGGGTTTTTAAAGGGTAGGTATTTTGGCACGGGTTAGCTGGCTTTGACATCTAGCCATGATGGTGCACTGCAGGGGATGCTCTTCTGGTGGCTAGACAGGGCACCCCCCCCCCTACACACACACACACATGCACACACTCATACACACACTCATACACACACTCATACGCACACCCACCCACATACTAACCAACCTACCACATATTGTTCACGTCTCGCACCTCGCTCAAGTTAGCTGGGACATTAATGTGTTTGTGGGAGAGAGAGAGAGAGAGAGAGTGTATTTATGAGTTTGTGTGGCAAGGTAAGGAGGCGGGTTGGGGGTGGAAGCGGTGTGGGGGTTGGCGTCTGTCTCCCTGCTGTCTCCCTGACCTGATGCCGCATGCTGCCCGTGCCCTTCGCTCATTAATATGCTTTAATTTTCTCTGACCTTTCAGTCGGTCTCGAGCTTGATTTAATTAAAACCCGCGATACATCCAACAAGGAAAGAAGATAAACCACGGCATCAGGACAGTAAACAAGCTCAGATAAGAAGGCGCATATCTTTTTGGATGACAAGTATCTATTCACGATTAGTCATGTAAAATGGATACATCAAAGCCATTATCTCTCAGCTCAAAGAGATTTCCAGACTGTGTAATCTTACACATGTCCAACGGTGTGTTTGCCAATATTTAAACAGCCACTTCTAGGTCAACAGCGATCAACCTGTTACCTGGCGAATATCATATCAAGGGGTGGGGGTGGGGGTCTGTCTGTCGTGGCTCCCTGGGAGCTGTAATCCACACTTGTTACCAGACCCTCACATCTGGGCTATTTGCATTTTAATGTAACTGTCAGATTAGGAGGGGGCTGTTTGTGTGAAACCAGAGGAGTGTGACCGCCCTGGGAGTTTGACGGACTTCATGAATGTTCTGTCACGCCACACAATCCCATTCCGCCATCTTACGGCGCCATTACCAGCCTGAAATCAGCCCCTAATTAGATGGTGTTATTTAATTAAGACGGCCCAATGCGCGGTGTACACATTAATCATGACTAATGTAGAGAAAGGGGGCGGCAAAGTATGTGAAGGTGGAGGGGAGGGAGGGAGAGGAGGGAGAGTGTGTGGGGGATCTAATAGGGAGCCAGAATGGGCCAGGGACCAGAAAGCAGTAAAATGACTTCCATACTTCTCCTGCTTGTTACCCGGTTAAGTAATAGATGGATGGACGTCAGGGTAGAAGGGGGGAAATAGGGGTAAGCTGAACAAGGGGTGGAGACTGCGTTGCGGCCGGTGGATCTCTCTGATGAGGAGCAGGGAGGGATAGTTGTGGCATTTGACTACAGCGATATCCTGAGCGGGATTAGACCCCATCGTATGGGGGTATTTGCTTTTGTTTAGCATGATCCTTTGTGCTATGTGCACGCTAGTCCCCCTCGTCTGTCTGCTTGCTTGTCTGGCACTAAGCTAGGGTAATACCATGCACAAATGGATTTCAAAGGCTGAATAAATAGCATGTTGCGGTATGTAGATGCCTCCTGTTGCATGCAATCACACAGGGGACTTGCTGCAGCCTACGGAGCAGCAGCATATTTTCAACAATAGGTTCTGTGATATTCTTTAATCCTGAAGTGTACAACCAACAAGCTGTCTCTCTTTTAGACATGGATATACGTATAGATTATCATAGGCTGTTTCTGGCAATACTTATGGGTGGGGGAGAAATGAGGCAGACAGTGATTCCAAAGTTGTCTTGATTAAATGTTGTGTGTTTCTTGCTGGATGTGTGTAATCACTAAAGATGAGCTAGCTGCTACATGTAAACCACATTGTGTAAACCACAATGTCTCGTTTTTTCTATTTCTACACGTGGAGTAATGAAAGTAAAGTGGCGAGTGAAGTCATGGATCACTGTAGCTGATAAAGAAGGGCCATTACTATTAAAGATAAAATATGAAAATGCAGATTTGGGGCAATCACAGCTCAAGGTCCAACTGCTTCTGTAGAGCTTTTTCAAGAGCTTTTAAAATTATATTTTGAGGAGGCTGATTGAGCTCTTGCATACTGTATGACACTTTTGAAAAGCAAGTAGTATTATTTGGTCTCTTTAGAAAATGTTTCAGACATTTTGTAGACCAAAAGTCACATCAGTTTATCGAGACAATAGGACGATTTTTCTGTACTGAGGAAGATCATCAGTTGCAGCCATGCACAAATACCTGTATATAATGAATTGATTTGTCATTTTTATCATAGAATATATTTGGGACAGCATAAAAATCACCATGCTAGACGCTGTCAGAAACACTGCTATTTAAACCCAAAATAGAAACCTGTTGATGTTGGTAAATTGCACTAAATGTCTTCATTTTAGATTAATTGATCTATTTTTGCCTTCCTCACTTGCACACACCCACACCTTTCCATTTTCCAAACATATCTCCTGCTGTCTTTCACACTCCCACACGTTGGTACGTTGGTATCTCAGCAATTACTCATTACATGTTAAACGAACGTTTAGTTAGTATAGAGCTTCTCCCACTAAAATTATTTTCTCCTCTGTTGGAATATCTTCGACACAGACTGACAGCTACAGTACATGAACCAGCAGAGTCATTTCCTCTCTGATTATATTATGCTGCTGTTTCCTGGGATAAGGGGGAGAGTGTCAGTGGTGCCTATAGCCCTCCAACTATGTCAGTGTCACATAAAGAGAAACAGCCACAGTTGTAAATAATAAACTTCCTAACCTTGACGGCAGTGCGTGTGTCCGCTGGGAATATATAATACGTGTATGCATGTGTAGATGGAAGGTGGGGAGGGGTGTTATGGCAGGAACGATGGATTGTCCATGTACTGTGTATGCACTTGTTTGTGTGTAGCACTGCTCACTAACATTTGTCTTACCCATGCAGCTCTTCCTTATGTTTCAACAACAATTAATATCCAGTAGTATTTTGCTTCTGTTGCACGGGCCTAGTGTTAATTGTTCAATTTCCAGTCATCACTTGGTATATATTTACTTTGAACTGAGTTGGTGAAATGATCTCAAAGTGTCTTATAGTATGTTTCTTGGGCTTTTATTTTGAAATTGGTCCGACTCGCCTCACTTACTAAAACATAATGGTAAGAGCATATAAGCATATATGTGTTCGTGGAGTTTATTCATTCTGCACTTATTTTCGTTACTTATTCAGCATGCTCTTGTCGCACCATTGTTGTCACATTTTTGTTTTTGTGGGTTTTTTTTTTTTTTTTGCAGACACTGAATTGAGTTCTCCAATAGCATGTCCAGCATATAGCGTTTTCATGTGCTAAACATAACAAGATTACTTAAATATCTTGGTGTTAAGGTATACAGAGACCTGGATTTGGACCTATGTGTCCTTATAGAAAGCTGATAGGGGTTGGGGGGGTAGAGGGTCTGATACAGTGCTGTCCAGGATGTGGTCTGACGGTATTCATTCCTGAGCCAGGGGAATGATAAGGACTGAAAGACTCCAATCTCAAGCCAGTTCAATACAATACGTGTGCTGATTCTGTGCCGAGTGATGAATTGAGATTGAGGTTTTAAGTTGCCTTGGGAGACGGTATAGTGATAGTGAAGAGAGCGCGTATTGACAGCTTTATGTTCCCTGGTAACTACTGCTGCTCAGCGTTCTATACTGTAAATACGACATTAGGTACTGTAGTGCGCAGGGAGAGGACAGGCAATGCATTTCAATGGGGAGCCAGCCAAGGTCGCAATTTAATGTTCTGAATGAGTCAAGCCTTTACAGGGCAGGAGAGGTCACTCACTTGCCACAGTCACTAAATCACTGGCAGCCTGACAGAGAAAACAAGTTTATAAAAACCTAGCATGAGGGCATACACATCCAAGTGGACAGTGAAAAAATTAATGGGAATCAGCGTATGTGATGACTCAGAGTAGTGAAAGCGCGGCGTGCTGTTTTATAACCTTAAGTATCAGGGCTCCTGTGGGGCCTTTTAAAATCCTTGAGTTGGGACTTTGATAAGAATGAAATTAAACTGTAAACTTATTTTGCTTTAAATTGATGAATATATGAAGTTATGGAAAGTGCTGGGTTTATAGAAAAGCATGACATTGCAAAAGTGTCTCCTGGCACTGTGCTGCAGTGTGGTCTTGTTGATGAAATGGGCTTTTATAATTTTAGATGTATTAAAAGTTCTTTACAGGGCCACTCCATTACTAAGAGCCCTTTCATGGTGTAGCAGCACAGTTTCACGTACTAACAGTACCACAGTACTAATACACATTTAGAAGAGTAATCTGCTGCATTTTCATATTATCATTATTATTATTATTAGGCCTAGGGTCCCATTTTTTATATTTTTATGACAGCTGATATCATGATATTGATTGTACAAAACAAATTAATCATGATGCCATCATATGTATAATTCTGAAATGATTAGTTAATATGATGTACTGATCAGTGAGCAGAAAAATGTAATAATTGGTAATAATTGTTTAAGCTTCTTACAAACAACCACACATTTGTTAGTTTCAGTTTCTCAGATAGGAATTTGGAATTGAAGCTTCATTATGACTAAAGTTTGAGCTGGAATTAATATTCAGAATTGAATTTATTGACAGTTATTTTGATATTGATTATTTTGAGTATGTTTTTCATTCTTTTAAGCAGAAATAGAGAACATTTGTTTTCTGCAGCATCAAATGTGTGTGTGTGTGTGGGGTTGTTTCCAGTATATGGTAATAAACAGATTATTTTGGACTACTGGACAAAATAAGCAATTTCATTTCAGTGGCCTCAGGGATAATATAATGAGCATTTGTCTCTATTTTATACAGTTAATGGACAAATCGAGAAACACTGCAGTGAATCAATAATGAAAATAAGTCCCAGAATTCAATATCCAATATCCAAAGATTGGACCTTTTGCCAAAGTGATTTTTAAGGCCTCTTTCTGGGCTCAGGGAAATTGCAATTGCATTTTTTAAACCTTTTTGCGGTTTATCAACTGATTAATCAATACTCAAAATAAACCTATGCATAATCATACATAACCACAGGAAAAAACAAAACACGTGTTGAAAATAAGCCGGAGTTTGGCTGCAGTGAATGTAGAAGAGAGAATTATGTATGATCATGAACAGTGACGGTGGAACAGACAAAGAAAGATGCTCTTGCAGACGACTGCATAAATGCAACAGATAAGTGGCCTTTTTCGATGGTTAATGTCACACAAGAGTGACATTCAAACTCGTAACTCTATAACTTTGCACCCTCTGTAGCGCAAAATTGTAATTTCTTGCATGTGATGGAACAAGACTTTGAAAGGCATTGAAATGTCCTTGAACATTATGTCTGAACAAGTGTGGGAAAACCTGATAACATTCCTCAGAGGGTCGAAGCTGGCTGAGCCGGCCGTGCTGGCACTGACACTGCCACTGGCTCTGCGATTAAGCCACGGGAGCCATTTTGGAGCTGATTATTCATGGTCCTACTGTACTGATGTTCCACTACACTGAATTCTCTCATTAGGTCATCCGGCTCTAAAGGCCATTAAATTTTCAGTCAGCATGAATAAGTCAGAGAGTTCTGCCTCTGATCATGCAGTGCGAAGAGTCCCCAAACTCATCATAGGTGCTCTGCAAAAAAAAAAAAAAAAACCTCTCTTCCAGCACAGGGGTAACATTTGCTCAATTAAATCTGTGAGAAGGGCAGGGGTTGGCGGCAGGGTAGTTTTTTTCAGATTTAAAGCCTAGCATGTGGTGCCAGACAGCATTTCCAGAAGTATCGATTAGAATTTTGCTGCGGGTAAATGACTCCCAATGGGATCTCCTTGGTAACTGGAGCGGTGCCAAGCCACTGAATGTCTAACTGACTTAATGCAGATATAAATCGCCATTCCAATCAAGGCTGTTTTATTTGCGGGCTCGAGCTAAGCAATACGTCACCTGCGGTACTGCACGTTTTCGTCAATAAAATCCTGTCAAATCCGTTAAATGCATGCTGCATTGATGACATATGATTTATAATGTTTCCTTCCAGGGAAGGGTATTTCTCGCACAATTGCAGTAAACAGGTAGCTGAGAACGATTGGCATTTTAGGTCACCGTCTTGCCACAATTAATCATCGTTGTGGTGTATCGCAGAGCGGTTGTTATGCTTTTCATACCTGGACTCCTACATAATGTGAAACGGCACCAGCAATTAACATTAATTAAATATTAACACCTATTAAAGCTGCTTGAGGCTTAAAAGGATTTTTTTTCCTCCATTGCTTTTCAACATGTTGTTTAGACGTCTCTGACAATGGCTCATTTGTACAGCACGTCAACTCTTTATGCATTCTATTCAGAGACTTAAAAGTGAAAGTGACCCATCAATGGGAAATATCGGTATGTATGTATATATGTATGTGTGTGTGAGAGTGTGTATACATATATATGTGTATGTAGGAAATGAACTATACTCCAGCAAGGTTGTAGGCCAGATTTTCCAGAGCCCTTAGCGCAATAGAAAACATTTTTATTGGTGTTTGCTGGCGGCCAGAAAATGACCGGGGAAAACAAAGACGAATGGAGCCATTGACTTCAAATACGACCCCTTGAAAGCCACAGCCAGAGTCCTATCCATCGCCATCTATTATATTCATGAGTGTGACCTGTGGGGGGTGGGAGAGGGCCGGAGGAGGAGGAGGGGGGTGGAGGTGACGGGCGCCCACCTGCTCCACTCAGCCTCCAAGACACTGGCTGCCAGGAGATCAAACAGGCCTCCCAGCTCCCCCCTCTGTTCTCCTCCTCTCTCCCCGGCACAAGTCCCATATAGGAGGCGACTGACCCACTTTTCCTCCCTCCCTGTGCTATTACCTGGAGAAAATGGTGATGTGTGTGTGTGTGTGTGTGTGAGTGTGTGTGTCAGGTGGTTTGGGTTCTGCAGAGATGAACAAAAGCTTCTCATCTTCGCTTACTGTACAGAGATGAAGGCGTAACTAGGACTCCAAAGAAAGAGTGTCATTTCTTATCACATACTATTGCATGTGAGATTGTTTCCCTAATGGCGTGTCATGGCCTAGTCTGCATTTTTTTTTTTTTTTTTGCTTCTGTGCCTCCTCACTCGATGTTAACTGAGCTCAGTCAGACGCAGCGCATTAACAGGAGGGATCTCATCGGGACGGGCGGTGTTGATTCGAAATCGGCCAGACATGAGACAAATTTGCCAAACAAATGGATAATTTGCCAAACACTACAGGACCAAATGAAAGCGGTGATGCTGCATAAATTCCATCACACTGGTGTAAATTGTTTACAATCCTCGGGGCTTTATGGAAGGTAGAGCCATCGCTCATTGTTTTCACTGGATTAGATTGATATTGATTGACTCTGACAGTCAGCATCATGATACTTAGCTTCAGTGACCATTTTCTCTTGCACCCTTGCACTGACACACCCTCCGTCTTCTTGCCACCTTCCTTTTTTCAGCCTGCCTTTACTACACTCATAAGACATGCTACATTTTTTATGTCCTTTTCACTCTTGGTCTTCTCTCCCTCGCAGGCCTCACATGGTGACAGAGTACATGGGAATCAGAAATGAGAGTTTTATGAAGATTGCTGCAGTGGGGACGTGGATGGGAGACTTTGTCACCGCTTGGATGGTGAGATTCCAACTTTGCAACTCTCTCCACAGACAGACATCCAAATTTTAATCCTGCATTATTATAAAAAAGACTTTTTTTTGCTACTAGTGCTGTTTGCTGACTTTCAGATATTCATGGTCCAACAGGTGCAAATGCTTATTTAATACTGCTTATGCTTATTTAATACTATTTTCAGTTGAGATAACCTATATTTTGAAAACAGTATTTAATTACCAAATTCTTGCTGCTGTGTTTGAGATAAATGCTCAGTACAAATGTTAAGCATCTTAAAAATCCATGTAAGCATCCTAAATTAAAACATAAATAAAACATTTAAATGCTATGCCAAAAAGCAGGTAGTACAAATATGAAAACTTTTCACATACCCTACTATAAGAAATATAACCATGTTTTTCATTTTTCCTCCATGTTCTCTGGCACCAAGCACTTTAAATTCCACATAAACACTACAGTCTTATGCAAATATCTGATAAAAGAATCAGATGACAATGAGTGTGACCAGGTTATAGCAGTTGACTGTTTTTGGTATCGGTATCTATCTTTTTTTTTTTTTCAAACATCAGCATGTTAATGCCCAGTAACATTTATGGTTTTATTAGCCACTATCTAGCTGTGGCCATGTTTCAATGCCAATGTTAGTACTTCAACTTGTTAACTTTACTTTTACATTTATATTTTTTTTAGCATTGAGCTCAAAGCACAACTGTGGCTGATGAAGTACAGGTTGTATCATGTGCACATTAGATATGACATGATCATCAGTTTCTTGTAAATAATGTAATGACAGTAATTAAAAAAAATCTTTAACATCCAAATCAAACTGAATAACTGAAACAGTGCTGTATAATATATCTATTATCTATAACTCTGCAACCCTACAACCTCCTCGCTGTGCCCGAAGAGATGACATTTACATGGAATCTTTCCCACTCTTGCCATCCACTCCAAGTGACGTGAATGTGCCATTATGCTGATGAAAGTTAAGCCAAGTCTGACACCGGGGCCTGAGAGCATAAATTGAAGACGCTCTTTTAGGGCCTTTTGAATTAGCTAATTAGCAGAAATGACATTCCTCTGGCATCGTCTGCTCAGGCCAAACTTCAGATTCTTTGTCTCTCTGGTGAAAAACGTAAGAATAGCATTTATTCATCCTCAGTTTTCTCGGTTATAATAAGCGTTACAGCCTTGCAGGGTCATAAGCGCGGCTACATTTGGGTGCATTTTCAGATCACAGTTCTTAATTAAAGCATATTAAATTCATAATATAGAAAGGGTACACGGTGTAGCCATTCTTCGCCCATTTGTTTGATTTCTAGGTCAGGTGTATCCGCTCAGCTGTTATAAGGTGAAGCCCTCTGCGCTGATCCAGTTCAATCTGCTACCAAATCCTTAGAGTAACATGCAGTTTGATCTAAGAGGGGTCAGAGGAAACAATGAATGCACAGGGAGGGACAGGGTACGCCGGAGGAGAAACCTACCCCTGTTCATTTGTCAACATAAAGTGAGGAGGAGAGCTCCAGCGGGAGTGGACTACCTGCGGTGGGAGGAGTGGGGCTCTGACACCGGCATGCACACAGCTGAGACAACCTGACAAGCTCCCTCACCGGTCACATTAGTATTCTACAGTACATACTGCAGAGAAAGAGAGCGGGCGGAAGGAGAGACGGGAGAAAAGGGGAGGAGGGAGGGAAGGAGTAAGAAACAAAGGTGAAGGGGAAAGGGAAATGTAGAAGTCTGGTCGTAAGAGAGACGGGGGTAGTAGCGAGTAAGAAGGTGAAGTAGGGAGGTGTGTGTGTGTGTGTGTGTGTGTGTGTGTGTGTGTGTGTGTGTGTGTGTGTGTGTGTGTGTGTGTGTGTG
>JBAJHX010000081.1:7755514-7766044 GCA_037176925.1 Amniataba percoides | reverse complement strand
GTGTGTGTGTGTGTGTGTGTGTGTGTGTGTGTGTGTGTGTGTGTGTGTGTGTGTGTGTGTGTGTGTGTGAGAGTGAGTGTGAGTGTGTGTGTGAGTGAGTGTGAGTGTGTGTGTGAGGGAATGTTAGGCCAAGCCAAAGTGCTGATTCCAGAAATTACTCGCAAGGTTTTTTTTTTTAAAACATTTTTTTACATTCAATTAATTCAACAAGGCACTTTGAAGATGACCTCTGTGTCTCCTCCGCATAGCAGATTTACAGCATGTCTTCACGAACCTAATGGAGGGAGTGTCTGTTTTTGCATCGCTGCAATGCCAGAAAATTCAAATCCTTTTTTTGTTTTTTTTTTTCAACTCGAGCTACAGTATCTGCAGTGAAGCGCTTTATTGACAAGCTGACCTTGCCTCTGCAGCGGCTCCACACAAAGAACGGAGCGAGGATTTTTGTGCTTGAGCAGAAAACGCTCTCTGATAGAACCTCGCATCTTTTAATGACATTAGCGTCGACAGTGTGAAAACATTATAAACAACAGGCGAAGGCCGTGGAACGACAGGTGCAACGACAACATCAATAATGAAACAAGCCAATAGTAATTGAGGGTAACCACGGACTCTTTAGTATTTAATCATAGCTGTGATGTGTGATGTGTTTTTCAGTAACAGCTGATGAATATTTAAATTCAAACAGCCATGGAGTTGCATTTCTCATGCATGTTTATAATTGTCTGTCATTTAACATTATTTATCATTTAGCATTAGTAAGCCCATGTATTATTAACAAATACAAAATACACAAAATATATAGCCACTTACGTAGGAAGCATTACAGATGCTGGTAGGAATATTTTGCTGCCTTTTTGGACACTTAAAGGCAATAAGCCGTCTTTCTTGTCATCTACATCTACACCAAAGCAATATAATAAGTGATTTAAGTGATTTCAAATGCACTTTCCCTTCTGCAGGTGACAGATATGATGCTCCAGGATCAGCACTACCCAGACTGGGGAAAAGCAGCCAGAAGGTTCTGGAAACAAGGCAACAACAGGATTGTTCTCTTCTGGTACATTTTCTTCTTACATTGCAATGAACTGTCTGTGAGACAATGTATCTTGTCCTGTGTGCACATTTTTAAGATTTCATATTAATTCCTCATCCTAAGAAATATGCATTATATACTCTTACAAGCCTCTCTAGACGTATGTGTGTGTGTGTCTGTCTGTGTGTCTGTGTGCATGCATATGTGGTCTCTGCAGCCAACTGCAGGGTTACACGCAGTCAATAGCCGTGTTAATCTCCCCTCACTCAGTGTCAGCACCTTTAATTAGAAGAACAGGGTGAAAATCGATGGACACAGCAAGGTCGCGGGACAAACCGCGGCCCTGCCTTTTACTTCTCGCACCGCAAGCCATGACCCTTAAATAACTGCTAAACAAATGCCGCAAACCATGTCTGATATGCCAATTACTCGGCAGCCAAGTAGGACCGTTCAGATGAACCACCAGAGCTCGGTCCCAGCGGTCCTCTCTCACCAAAGTGCCTCCGTGCTGTCAGTCAAATACGACATGCAATGCAGTTCATCTTAGGGTCACAGCGACGAGTGAAGGATGTGTGGATGAGTAGAACAGGTTGAAACAGCCTGACATCTGTTTGATATGTACACCAAGAGCTCAGGACACAGACATTTCACGCTTCGAAGACAGTTTGGCTGCAACATTTTAACATTTCCTTTCGGAGGAATTGATTCACCTGCAATTAGAATGCAAGCAGACCAATTCTGTCCTGTGACTTTTTCTTCAGCCCTTCATTTTATTGACGGCTGCCCACGACTCGCGCTGTCACAATCAATGCAGGATTTGACAAGCCATCGTCTGAAATTTAGAGCTTGAAACATGATTGATAAATGTGTTGCTGAATGTGTCAATAATGCGCTGAAGGGTTGCGGTCAGAATGTGAAAGGGACGGTGCCAAACGTCGGCCTTGCTTAGGAGAAGAATCCCGCTGTGGAATAATAAGCCCCCCTCAAAATGCATCTCCCTAACAGTTGAAATGGGATATGAGCTGGCATTCGCTATCTGCAATGCAGCCTGCCGATGTGTGGTGTGAGAATGCACACAGCAGCACAGTAATCACTGGGTGACATTGAGACAAAATAGACAGCCGAGAATAATGCTAGCCTTTGTCATTGTGCCTCTCTTCAGATGGCTGAGAAATTTGTCACATAAACACAATTCAGAGAGTGTGAAAGCACGCAGAAAAAATATACAACAACACAGCAATCACTGCATGCAGGTAAATGAAATATTTTGGCTCGTGTTAAATATGTAAATACATGGAAATATGTATGCAGCAGGGTTTTCAATTGCATTGTCTCTGCATCCGCAAATAGACAAACAGACAGTTTCTCTCTGTGCACATTTGTCTTCCTGGAAGCTTTATCTGCTGCCATTTATCAAATGCAGGTAAAACTGTTGTTCAGTTCATTATTGAGTCCATGAAAAGAGAAACTGAATTGTGCTTGATTTATCTTTTCTTGCGTTTGACATGGGTGAGGAAGTGGAGCTGTTCGTCATCCAGAGATGTACAATATTAACTCTGCACCTCCTCTGGTTGGAAATTTTGAAATTGCATTCAAATATTTTTTTCAAGGTCTTTTTTAACGTGCGTCATTCATATATATCACTCTCTCCTTCCATTCCCCGCTCTGCTTTCCTGTCGTCTTCTCTCCTCTATCTGCTTTTGTTCCTTTTCTCCTCCTCTCATTTCTGCCCTTTCATTTCTTATCCCTCATCCATGCTGTTCCTGTGATCTCCCTCTCCTCTTCTCCTCCGTTTTCTTTCCTTTCTCAAATTCTCTTTTCATTTTATGTTCCTTTTTCCTTTCCCCATCTCTTCCCTGTGGCTCTTCTTCCTTTTCCTTACTTCCTCACATCCTCACTGCTTCTTTCTTTTCCTCCTCTCTATCTTTTTTCTTTCAACTTTTGTTTCTTTTCTTTTTTTTGACATTTTTCTCCCATCCCTCCCTTCTTCTACTTTCCTCTCAATACCTTTATTCTCATCTTCCTTTATTCCATCTTTTCTTTCCCTCTGCATCTCTATTCTGTCCCTCCTCTTTTTTTCCTCCCTCTCCTCTCCTCTCCTCCCTCTGCAGGACAGTGCTCATCTCTCTGACGTCTGTGGTGGTTCTGGTCATCAGTACCGACTGGATCAGCTGGGACAACCTGAACCGAGGCTTCCTGCCCAGCGACGAGGTCTCCAGAGCTTTCCTGGCCTCCTTCATTCTGGTCTTCGACCTCCTCATTGTCATGCAGGTAGACCGCTCCCCGGTGGCCAATTAAAAAAAAAAAAAAAAAAATGGAGCTGGGACGTCTCTTGGCTAACTCCGCTACCCGTCTTGCCAGTTCCACGTCCGCCCTCCCTCCCTCCCTCCCTCATCAATGGGGCACTGCGGCACAGAGCGGAGAGGATGGGGGGTGTTTGATCACTCTTAGTTGGCATGGACACAAACACACACACACACAGACATCCACAAATATATAGATATATAAGCTGTTGTTTACTCCTTTGCATCTCCTCTCTATAAGTTCCTTCATCCCTCTTTCCCAGACCCCAGTCATGAACTTACCCTTTCCTCCGCTACTCCCCTGCGAGCTTAGTTTATTTTCTTTAATGATGACTCACAAGATTGGAGTTTTTCTCACTTTCTCCCTCCACCCCCTCTTTTTTTCCCACCCAATGTCCTCCCTCCCTCAGGAGAGTGTACATCAATAAAACCTGTGTCAGTGCCTCATGAATATGCAAATGTGTTTGTCTGGGCTAAAACTCCACATAACTGCGTATTGAGGAGAAAGCGGGAGAAGGCGCCTTTTTTTTCTTTCATTTTTCTTTTTTTTTCCACCACTAGCCAGGAGCCAGAACCGCAGGCCAATCATGTATGTGGTTTGACTGCAAGCCTAATTCAACACAGCCCCTCCAAATGCTTAATGAACATATTTCACTAGGCCTTGTTGGTGGGTATTAGAGGACACGTTGCAAGACTAATATTTGGTATCTCCTAAATATACGTTTCTACTCTGTTGTTTATGCTAATTACCTAGAGGACACAATTGCACAGGAGAACAGCTTCTAGTGTTACAAACACACCACCACACAAAACCTGGCAAAGGCACCATTAGAATTCCCATGGTAGTATGCATTAGAACAACTGCACCACTAAAAGTGATTTCTAGACTTATTTATCGAAACAATTCATTACTTTAAGTAGGGCTTCTGGCTGCTCCGGCCAGTAATTACTTCACACTGTGGTGTTTTTCTCATTCATTTACCCAATTATTGAGATTATGCAGATGTATAGAAACAGCAAAGCCTACAGTATGCGAGCATTTTCCAAACAAAGATGCTGGTGCCGTGCTGAGGGCAGCTTTTTCAGCTTCCTAGAGAAAGCCACAGAGCTGACAGAGTGATACGAAGGGCACATTCTCTCTTTTGACATCTCCGTTTAACTCCCCGAGGCCGTCCTGGACCCGCAACTTCCTCTCCGCGTTACTTGACGGTATATCATCCCCCATTCGTGTGGATTTGTTTATGGCAGACCTTTCTCATTTTCTGCACAGTGTACAGCAAGCATATTTACTACAGTTATTTATGAGTTGAGTTAGCCTGCACCGTTACATGGCCTGGGCACCGGGGGGGCCGTCGCTATGTTCCACAAGTCAATAAAAATTCATCCGCCACAGCCCGCCCAACAGCTTCATTCACCTCCATCTCAGAGCACAGGGTGCCATGGTTAATCTCTCACCTCCATGAGAAAAGATGGGCGTTGTTGTTCTCAAACTAATTAATGCCCCAATTAATGACCTGACTGGATTTGCCTCCAAGCTGGGTTTTACTTTTTTGTGTGTAATTGTGCTCTTTCTCTGCATTTTCCCAGCGGAATGTCAGACTTCTGTGTCCTTTGTGTATATGCATATATACATTTACATACATGGATAAACCATGCCTGTTTACCCCTCTTGTGTCACAGGGACTCATTATTTTGTGGTAAGGAGGTGCATGGCTTAAATGCCATGCCTGTTAGCACTATAGCAACAGCTACTGCAGCTATAGAAGAGGAGTAGAGAACTTAATTAATATCCAGGGGGCCATCACCAAGCTGTTATGCTGTTCATAGATATTGGCATGGGAGACTCTGAATCACAAGAGGATATGGTGAATGCAGACATGTGGCAAAGTGATGCAGTAGGACGCTTTGTGCAAATAACGGCAACCGAGGGGAGATGTAGCTAATCTAAAAATGAAAATGCTGAAAATATGTGCGCCTTGGTTTCCGTGATAGAGATGACAGCTAATTTGCGACATGATTAAGTCAGCTCAGTAGAAAGAAACCCTTTTCAAAACATTTGAATTTCCTTCACCATCACTCTGTGTGTGTGTGATGTTTCATTAATTTCAACCGTTTGCCATTTTAATTAAATGCCTTAATTTACCAGTTAATGGACACTTTTGAGCACCTATGAAAAATATGTATTTCACTCCTAAGAGTAGCAAGTAGAGATGTATACTTATATTATTTACAATAAAAATGTCATTTATGTCCAGTAATTAATAGGAACTATTTCCAGTATCAGATGTTCTTTTCAGACAGACACAATGTTTTCCTGTATTCTTAATAATTTGCTTAAAACACACTGACTGATGCTCATCTGTAAAAACTAGTAAAAACCACATACCTCCAGTTATTCAGATGATCCTTGGGTTAAAAAAAAATCTTCTACCTCTTAAGTAAACAATGAAAAACAGGGTTGGATTTACTATCACAAAGTTGATCAAGGTGCTTTTGAGGCCATGTTCTAGAGATAGATGATTTTCACGGGACAGAGATATTTTTGAAGGATATTATCTCTAAATTGTTTTGCCACCTGTAAAAATAGTCTTTTTAATGTGTTTTATTACATTTTTTACATGTGAACTTCTTTACTGAAAGGCACTTGTCAAATTTAACCACACATACGCAAAAAGAGCTAAGTGACATTACTGGGCACGGGTAGCTTCTAAATGTCAGTTCTGGGGGCAAGTTGATGTGTTTTGACGTGTTTAAATCCCTGTGCACATTAGTACATGCCACAAGCCTGTAAACACACAGTGTAGTCTACAGCAGCTGGCACCGCATTTGACCTCCAGTCAGTTTATGAAGATCCTCCACAGAGACTTCACATCAGCTAATATGAGAAAGTTCAGTGAAGTGTTCAACATCCAGTAAAGCGCAAAATATGGTTGACATTTGTCACGCCGATGCGATCGTTTAAATATATTTTCCACAGCTGAGGGTGCATTATCACAATTGCCATCTAAATCCACATGATCTGTGTGTGTGTGTGTGTGTGTGTGTGTGTTTCAGGACTGGGAGTTCCCTCATTTCATGGGTGACCTGGATATGAATCTACCAGGAATGTCAACAACGCATGTGAAGGTCAAGCTTCCTGTGTGCAAGCGTATATTTAAAGAGGAGTACCACATTCACATCACAGGTACAGGTGGACACAGACACGGCTGCATGCAAAGAAGAGGGTCTTCTCATTGTTTCATTTCACCTTTAGCTTTTCTAAGTATTTCTTAACAGTAAACTAACATAACTAATCAAACATACATAGAAACTAATTAAAGAGCAGAAGCTAATCAAAATGTTCACGAGAGAGAGAACTTTGGCCTATTTCTGAGTTGTTTTGCGATTATTAAACCTGCTCTAGTTTCCCATTTTCCTCCATGTGGGAAATGTTTTGATGGTTAAACCGCGCCATTTATAATACATGTGTAGCTGATGTGGCACACAGGTGGCTCCACCGCTACAACTCCGTTTTCTGTTCCCCGTGTTCCTCTTTGTCGTGCGAGACGCATCTCTCATCGTCTCTCACATCTCCGCATCTTAATGTTCTCGCTGAGCGAGTGTATTTCCCATTTGAAACCGTCCTCCCGGTGTCTCCATTTTGTTCCGCCTCGTGCACACGGCGATTCACAACCATCAAGAGAAGGCAAAACCAATGTTCCTGTGTTAAATGTTAAGCTGTTCAAACGCTCAGTGATTCGCGAAAGGTTGTTAACCCTAATGCATTGCATATCCATTAAGCATTATGGAAATGGCTCTGCTGCGACGTGATTGGTTTAACTAAAAGCTTATTAACAGCATATCTTGGGGAGAGGAAGGGAGAGGTGTCACGTATAACCGGGGAGACATCTGCCCGCTATCAGTCAACCTGGAGAGATGGCTGTCTCATGGTAATGTAGTGATCTCGTTAGAAGATACTGTGGAGGAAGTCGCACCTGCAAATGGATCTATCTGTCTCAATGCGTGAGCTATATGCAAAGCGAAAGGGATTCCTGATAAATGAACGTGACAGCATATCTATCTGTCCTACTCTGCCCTCTAAGTGTTGTTTGTGGTAGGCCTGTGCTGTACATCAATTTTCCTGTCTTGTTAAATTGCCAGTGGAGTGCATGCATATTTATTCCTTGCTTAAAGATAGCCCAGTCGGTAATCTAATAGAAGTCACGTGTGTCGTTGCAGGTAAGTGGTTCAACTACGGCATCATCTTTCTCGTGCTGATTTTGGACCTCAACATGTGGAAGAACCAGATCTTCTACAAGCCCTATGAGTACGGTCAGTACGTCGGGCCTGGTGAGAAGATCTACACCGTGGAGGAGCCGGAAACTCTCAGGAACTTCAACCACAGCACGCTCACCTACGAGTGGCGCTCCACCAACATCGACCCCCGCACCAATATGACCTACGTGGAGCGGGACATGTTCCTCCACAGCCGCTACACCGGGGCCAGCCTGGACGTCAAATGCCTGGCTTTCATACCGAGCCTGGCGGCGTTCGTCCTCTTCGGGTTCTTCATCTGGTTGTTCGGGCGATTTCAGGACAGCGAGACCTTCACGGAAAACCAAGACAAGACGTACGAGAGGATAAAGAGGAAGTCTCCGTCGGAGTACAGCAAGGAGATGGGGGTGACGCCAGAGGAGACGCACGTGACCATGAGCGATAGTCTGAAACGAGCGGGAACGCCCATGCTCCTGTCGGTGGACGGGCCACACTTTGGAGCGACGCCCTCGACGAACTCTACTATCTCCATGGAAACCCAAGAGACCCATCCGAGCATTGTGATCGACAGTGCAGCGCAGGAGGAACCAGCGGTCTCTTTTGATGTCCACAAGCTCTCTCCATGACCCTATGAACCCCCGAAACTTTGAAGCCGACAGGCTGAAAATGAGAGCCTCTCTGAGCTCGAGGTGTAGTTCGTCAAGATCTCAAACTGTTGCGTTTCTTCAGATGAGACCAAGCTGCACCAGAATTAGAACCAAACTGAGTTTCAGGAAAAGGACAAGGTAACGTTGCATGACCACCACGCCAGCCCTGAAGGCTATTGCGTTTGTATTTGAATATATTTTTGTAAAACAGTCTTTTCAAAAGCCTCTGTAAGGGCACTGATTCTGATAACAAACACATCTTTTAAAACAGAATGCAAACTCTTAATTGACATGGTGCTTGCTCGGATTTTGCATTTTCATAAATTTTGTCACGGTTAACCATTTTGGTGCCTATATCAGTGGAGTATTTTTACAGGCGTGTCACTGCGGTCAGGTGGATTTTATTGTATCACAACAGTGTTACACTAGTGCCTTGATATTTCATATGTTCCAAGACAGACAGAAACGTATTCTGACGCTCTATACAACTATAGGCAACACAGTGGAAGATGTCCTAGTTCCAGTCTGCAAGTCAATGTCTTATATATATATGCTCCCATATCATATGGACAATTGTTACCTCATTTGACCCTCAGACTTTATCATTTTAATTTATTGTCATGTGACGTGTCTCTTACTCTATTTGAAATGTGTCACTCTTGTTGAAATGAAATGATCATGAACATCAATATTACTTTGATGACCTATTCATATCCCCTCACTCGATATTAGTCGCAGAGATAATAAATGCAATCAGCAGAGATCAAAAAGCAAACCAACAAGCCACCTCATGATTGCTTATGTGGCTGCTGCACCTGGACTGAATACCAACAGAGTTAGAAAGGTGGTTTTGCCCTTGGCATAAACATGCCATTGAAGTGCAGGAGAGGTTTCTGCTCCAAAGCTCAGGGTGTCTTTATGTCTAGATAAACCTTAAAAGTTTTTGCAGTCATGGTAGATGCATGAAAACATTATTTATTTATTTGAAACATTATTCTAGTGTAAAAAAAAAAAAATCCATGATCTCCCAAGCAACTGAAACCTGCAGCATTTATCTTTACTGGCTTTGAAAGTGTTCACTGCCTTTTTACATATTTTCCTATGCTATGCTGTCCCAGTTATAATACAAATATATTTGGAGTTTTTGGTCCAAAAATGGATGCCCTTAACTTGTTTTCTGCGTGCTGATACTAACATGACTATTACCAGATTACTAACTGTATCATTTCATGTAAGTTTGTCACATTTCGGTGAGTGCTCTGCATAGACATTCGACCAAAGATATCAAATAATTTAGTATTTTCTATAAATCTTGCTGCATAAAATAATATGCTAAATTAAAAGAGATATATTCGTAATAGACAGAGTGGAATGATATTATGTGCTCTTGCATCACTCTGCATTATTATGGACCGCTATGTACTATAATGTCCTGGAAAAGTATTACCCGGAAAGAGGAAACTATTCAGAATAACCACGTCCTTCTCTCCCTCCTTTTGTTTTGTAACATAGCTTTGGATGTGGTTCTGGAACAGTTTTACTTTTGCAGTGTTTAATTATAATCAATTAATGAACTGATATGAATTATTATTTTATGAATAATTATGAATAATAATTTTAAACTCTTTAATATAATTTTCTGCAATTTCTACAGTAAAGCCAAATAATGCTGATTAAACTTTACTGCATTTGCCAATGAATGATTCAGTTTCCCAACTCACTCTCTAAATCGTTAATTAAAGGCGCTGTATGTAACCATTTACAACTATCAATAATTCTTTTTTTTAAATTATTTGTAATGTGTTAATGTGTTAAAATATAAAACGGTCATCGACCATATTGATTTTCTGCAGCTTTGATGTTAGCGAATCCAGAAAACAAGTATTTTTGTCGTTCAGCAAACGGACCTGATTGAGGATGAATTCAGACTTTATGCAAATCTGCATCATGATGTAATTATTTTGGCATGTTTTGGATCCGTTTATTCCAATTAAATCACAGCAAGACCTGTTTATTTTGGGATGTGACCGTTAAGTAAGTTTCTACTGGAGTCTGCTAAATTAACCTCAACAAACACTGCAGTTGATTTAACAAGCATTTTCCGAAAGTTACATACAGAACCTTTAATTGATAATGTTTAATATATTTTTTTAAATGTCTTAATTGAAAATAAAAACACTGTTAAATGTAAAAAATATTCTGAGACCCTTACAGGAATTGTGTGTGTTTGTGTGTGTGTGTGTGTGTGTGTGTGTGTGTGTGTGTGTGTGTGTGTGTGTGTGTGTGTGTGTGT
>JBAJHX010000081.1:7737223-7755455 GCA_037176925.1 Amniataba percoides | reverse complement strand
TGTGTGTGTGTGTGTGTGTGTGTGTGTGTGTGTGTGTGTGTGTGTGTGTGTGTGTGTGTGTGTGTGTGTTTGTGGGTACATTGTGGAAGCTAAGGAGTCCATTTGTGTCTGTGGAGGACGTTTTATACTTCATCGTGCATGTTGTGTGTGTGTGTTCACTGCAGGCTTGTGAGGTGTGTAGGTGTTTGCTACTACACTTGTTTTTGACAAAGGCCATTCTGTGAAGAGGTCATTTTATTTAGCATAATTGGTTTGCAGCTTTTGGTTCTGTAATTATCCTTTTCTACATTACAGCTCTATGAAGACATTAGATATTAGTGTCTCACCAAAGGGCAGAACCTCTTTGGACTTGAAGGGGCTCTAATATGTTTGTAATGTATTGTGTTTCAGTTGAAAGTGAGGCTTTCCTCTTTGTTGTTTATACTATTTTCATTGAACCGTGTTGCAAAACTGACACTTCCCTCAGTTCCTGTTTGTTTGTGTTTTTTTTAAGTTGATGAAATCTCATTTCAGTGTTTGCTCAGCGTACTGTGCTTCCGTTGAACCTTGTGTTACCAATAAATGAATACGTTTGTTATATACTCCACTTTGTTTTGACCACTTTTTGAAATTCAAAAATATCAGAACACTGTTGAACGAGGTTACTGATCTCATTATGTAATTCCCTTTGAGAAACGTTCTAGTTTACATTTTTCTATATGCTTGGGAAATAGTTGCCAAGCAACAGCTCAGGTCAAGCTTTGTGCAGCTGCTGACCCAATTAATATGGGCGATATGAGAAATAATGGTAATCTCTTCACAAGGACACTTGAATATGTAGCCTGCATACACATGACACCTGGCTCAGATTAGTATGACTCCGGCTCTGGGCCTGTCCTCTCTTTGATTTATGTCAGTGCGAAACAATTTGAACTTGTTATGCATTTCGCTCCCTTGGAGGATTTGTTTACACAGCATGTATAGGCGTAAATGAGTTATAGATTGAAAACATCTGAGGATGGAAACATGTCTTGATCAAAGATGAAATTGATCTAATAGTGGTTTCCAAACCAGGGTTGAAACCTCTCTGTGGGGTCTTAATGTATCTGAAAGGTCATGAGTTGATCAATAAGACAGGAAATAGAGTCAAATGTGCTCTGCAACAGAACATTATTATTTATTATTAATGTTATTTATTTGTCAAACTTCACTGGCAAAGTCAGACTGTCAGTTGACCAGCCTCTCACTGAAAAATCCCAACAACTATTAATTGGGATGCTATGAAATTTTGAGACACATTCATATTCCCTAAAGAATGAATCATAATATTTTAGGTGATACCCAGACTTTTCCTCAGACACCACCATGAGACATTAGTGGTTTTGAGTGAAATGAGGCATAAAATATTGTGTGTCCTCATTCATGATGTGCAAGTTTGTTGAATGCCTTTACATAATTTAGCTATTTCCTTTGGCATAAAATAGTACTTTGTATTTACTGTTAATCATCAAATGTTAACATGCTGATGTAGTCTCCATTTACCATTGTAACAATTAGTCAAATAATAAAAATAGTCAAATAATCTGACCAAAGTGTAATTTTCTCTTCTAATCTCAAATTCCTCAAAGCCAAATTCAGTTTACGACACGGGTTTGCAAGAAGGCATTACTTCTTTTTGAGGTTTGAAGCCCAAAAGATTGAAAACCACTGGCTTAAGGGTATGTAGAGAAGCGTGAGCTATGAAAGGCTGTTGATGGGGCAGCAGTTAAACAGACGAACCTGTAACTGTGATACCACAGGTCAAATCTCACCAGCAGTCCATCAGCAGTAGCCATGAATCCTGTGAAGCGTAATTGCATCCCCAGCACCGAACCCTTCTTCACCACTCTGAAATCTCCCATCAGTTAGGCGCTTTTAATGGTAAATATGAAAAAAAAAAACCTACTGCATAAAAATGAAACCGTATGAACCCTTGAGGTCTCACGGCTGCTTGTTGTTTGTCTGGGAAAATGTATCTTATTGCCAGTGAGCTTTACTGTTTGACTGAGGCCTCTTCCAAGCCTGCCATTGGGCTGAGAAATGAGATATTGATTTTTGGAGGACCATGCAGTAATTGAGAGAACACATCAAAACTGGAGTTTCAGAAATGTTTGTGGGGCGCTGGAACCTGATGCCCATGTTGTGTTACCGGTGTATTGACTACTTCCTCTGTGTAGTGGATGCAGTTGTGTTGGTAGCATTCATGATCGATTGCATTCTGCTTTTAATCAAAATTTTAAAGGGCTCATTTTTTCACACCTCTGAAACTTTCTGTAGGCACTTTTGAAACATTTCACATTATTTACTATTTGCTGTCTTCAGATATCTTCTGGCACCAAATCAGAAAAGACACAAAAAATGGTTTTGTTTTTTTTAAAAAAAAAAAAGAACTGGTGGTGCTGTATGTACAGCTAAATATAAACCAGGAAAAAATCCCCAGAGGAGACAAGCTACAGCTACAGATCAACTGGAATCTCCTCTACTGTCTTTGAGCTATCCTCCAATTAGATCAGTGTATCATGTCCTGGCATGGCCCATCACTCTGTGATGACAGCTCCGTGACTGTGGGAGACCCTGTGAAATTTATCAGCGCAGTCAGTCCCAGCCAGCTCTCAGGTTTCCCCCTCAGTCCTTTCACCGAGCCCGAGACCATTTCTGTCCCCAGTGGCCACAAGAATTCATCACTGATTCCCTCTGCAGGTTTCTGATTCCTCGCAGAAGAACATGTGGCTCGAATAAATCTCTTAACGCATCCGACAACTCACTTGGAGGACTAAATCCCCAGACGTGGGTTTGTGATAGTGATGTCTGCCTCACTGTTCCTCAGTGGGGGAATGGGAATCCATTTTTATTGTAACTTTTAAATCAGGTTTGGAGGTGCATGCTTAGACAAACTATTGCCTTGCTGAAGGGCTTTGTATGCCTGAACAGACAGTGACAGAATCCACTTGTCTTCATTTCATTTGGGTCTCACTTTTTTGTGTCGTACCTTTTAAAAATGACCCTTCCTGCACGGAGGACAAAAAATACCTAAAAGAATTTATATGTAGGACTCACAAAAACAGAATAAATACTACTGTACAATTATAGAGAATACCAGCCAGCAACTGACACATCTCATTTAGAATTAAATAATTTTTGTTTTTACATTCTCTCTGAATAAAAAAAAACCAACCCACATTTTAGTATTGTCTTTTGGATATTGCACAGAAGCACAAGTGCAGTTTGTCTTAGGTCAAGATCCTTCTTTTTGCTTTTTGCAAAAAACGTTTTGCAAAGCTTTTATCTGCATCCTACAGTCTTTCTCATCAAATGACTGCTACTATGACTACTTTCTTTATTCAATGATTGTTTGAATAATCTGACAATACTAAAATATGTTTTTTTCATGACTTTAAATTCCTGCAACAGAAATGATCACATTATTTTAAATTCTATCAAATATGATCTTTCTTCAGTTATGACTATAAATGAAAACCAGACGAAGAGTGTGCTCAAACAGACCTTCCTCCGACGGGCAATTCAGATTGTTGTGCTCAGTCACTTGACAGGTGACAACAACAGTTGTGTAAAGAAGAAAAAGAAGCATAGCATGGCTAAAAAGACAAAGAACACAACAGGCTTTGTGATCACGTACCTGATGAAGCTCATACTGTTCATCAGAACCAACATGTCTCATAGTTTCCAGATGTCATTTGAGGAAGCAGCCACAGCAGCAGAACACTTTCTGTTTATTTAATTTAGAGAGAACTAATGAAAGCATTTGGCAAATAGTTGAATTTGCCAAATTTAAAGATTACAGAAATGTAAGCGGGGTGACTCAGTTCTCAATGACTCGTGGATATCCTGATTATTTCAGCCTGAGCTGCTGCCACAGTTAAATGTGGGAAACAAATCCATAGGCTCTGTGGGACTGTAGAGCATTTGTACTTGTCTGTGTTTTTCTTTTCATACAGACAAATATGGTAATTCAAAGAGACTCGTTTTTTGGCTGAGGCTCTATATGTTTGTGCATTCAGTCAATCCTGCACATTTCTGGGAACTGAATGATAAACACAGTTTATGCTGCAGTGATATGCAGTAACTATTCTACATGTCAGTGCTTTAAGCTACACTACTTCTTGTATTTTTCCTATACTTAACTGCATAGATGGTAATTACAAAATCAAAACACATACATATGAATACTTTTGAGCTCCTAAAAATGTTTCTCCACAGAGCTATCTTTGACAGCACTGAATTTTGCAGACCAATTACAGCCTTTTGAAGAATGGAAGATCACTGAAAATGTAATGAAAAACTGTCATACAGCACGAAGTATTGCTTGCTAATGCATTTTTATCCATTTAAACTCTCTTCTAAAGTAAAACTGACTTTTCTCTGCTGCCTTGCTTCACCAGCCACAATCACAATGATATGTGTGGTCATTAACAGTGAATATAGGACAGGCAGTGAAGTGGACTCCCTGTGGGTCCAGGCATCTGTTGCAGAGGGTTCAGCACTGCCATGGAAAATTGAACATTTAGGAGCCAGCTGGAGGACCAGTCTGCCCTGCTGTGCCACCACTACTCAGGTGCCCACTGGCTTCATGCCACCACCAGCTAGAAGCCACTGGACCAAAGCAGGCCAGATGGTGCCCTTGCCAACCTACGAGCAGCCGCTGCGAACTGCCCACTGTCCACTGCCCGTGTCCCCTGCCCTACCATTCAACTCAGGGATGAGTTTGGAGTCATGATAACCTGAGGTAAAAAGTTTTTTTTGAGGGGGGGGGGAGCAGGGAACAGCTTAAGTGAGCGGAGAGTGCATTGGAATATAAATGGGCCCTATTACGTTGTGTGTTTGTTAATGTAAGCAGCTGTGAGGTAGAGTCAGGGAATCGGCTCGGTAGGAGAGAGACGGCTCCACGGGGAAATAAAGCCATCTCCAGGCTGAACTCATTTGTCCGTGGCTGTGAACTGATAGATAATTATATTAGGAGCTTTAAGTGCTCTTCTGCGATACAAGTATTACTACCATCTCCAGAGGCACCAAACAAAGTAGGGAAGACAGGAATCTGTGTGCTACAACTGGGATAGTCATTGCTCTGCATCCAAATATGTGGAAGTGTATTCAACACAAGGGGCCTCATTTAAAATCTAAATCATGGCGCAACTTGATGAGTATTGGATCTATGAAACCCACAAATTTGATTTCACTTATTGAATTACGGATCACCCAAGGCAGTGTTTGATAGTGGGAGTCAACGTTTCTTTCTCTGATCTAACAAATATTGATAATCATTTAAGAGAAACAGACTATTAATCTATTATGGGATTATCAGTATTACACTCAAAGCATCAGATGCACTGCAACTTATTCACATGGACAGTTTATTGATCTATTGAGTCTCGAATCTATTTATGCTGTGGGACATTGATTTCCAAATACATCCTGTGTAAAGAGTGGGGCTGCGAAGGCCACATGTTTCTTAAGTATAAAAGCATATCTTATTAAATGAGCCAGCTGCAACTACTGCATCTACAGATTGCTATGTTGAAATTTAAAGAGAGCACAAATATAGCAGATTGAAAATATTTATTCACCCATCACGTGTTTTCACTTTAAGGGCCACTCATGCATTAAGATTATACTGCAACGGAACAGAGGGGGAGGGGGATTACTCCGTAAACTGATATTTGCAAGGTCAATAATTTATTTTGGAACTTGATTGAAAATTAATGTTATTACTTTTTATTTAGACTGTGTTTTGAATGGGCAGACTCCGTTTAGGTTCATCACCGGTACAGTTTAAAGAAGAGTTCACGCAACCAATTCAACTTTGTAATCAGTTTGGAGCAAAAATGATATTTCATTACACAGAGGGGAGTTTTAGTTGTATAGCCTACCATTACTGATAAAAATGGTTGGTTGGTTCTGATGGACAAAATAATCACAAAACAGTCGCCTCAAAAATGACCATGCAGTCGAATCAACACCTCTTAAATAGTTTAATCAACAACTGAAGGTTGATTTATAACAGGGCTGTTGCATTAGACTGCATTATAAGTGTACCTAAGAAACTGGCAACAAAGTGTAGTCTTCAAACACAGTGAATACAGACAAAACACTTGAGCCACACATCAGCCAAAGACAAGAATTAAATGTAAATGGAAATACTTTATTTCACTGTTACACAATAACAAGCTTGGAAAGAAAAATTACAAAAAAGAGAAATGGAACAAAATGCTACAAAGCACCACATAATATAGACGACTCATAAATGTGGCAACGGAACCTTATGCTAACGGCCTTTACTCTATCTAAAGTATCATCATCATCATCACTGAGAATTTAGAAATCAGCAAAAATGTTTGGACATCAAGCACAGTCATGCCAGTAATAGTAATATCTTACAGATTCATGTAGCGATGATTCGGAGTGGGGAGCGGTGACCCTTACAGGTTCCCTCTAAGTGGTGAGACGGAACAAAGAGAGTGGGTTTGAGGAAACTGTAGTCCATCAGCTGTTTGGTATGACATAGGTTTGCATTTGGTATAAAGAGGAGTCGAGGAGGCAGACGTGGGTCACAGAGCATTCGCGAAACTTCTCTTAATGCTTAAGGTGCACGAAGCACCGGCTGGGTGAGGTTTACCACGTAGAACACAGAATAAGAGCTAGAAACTGTAGAGAATCAGAGGAGAAAGTACCTGAAGCTTAATTTTGTACAATTCTCTGTATTTGACAGTGTGACAGTGTATGAATTGTCCCGGCTGGTAACCCCCCATCCATCTGGTTCAGCAGGCAAGAAACAAATCCTAACAATGCAAACACAATCTGACCCACGCCTGTGAGGAGGACGGTGAGGAGACATAGGGGTGGGTGTTACTTTTTTTTTTTTTTTTTTTACATGGAGAACACTATACAGGTGCCTTCAGGTCTGCGGGACTAAAGGCACATGGGGTCCACTGAGCAACAGATGTGTCCATTCTGGAAAATGAGGGGAAAGAGAAGGCAGAGAAACACATGAGTGGATTATCATCACACTTAAACCTCGGGCAAACTCTTTTTGAAGTTGAAGCAGATAATATTTTCAGGCGGCGGTGGTGCTGCAGCACTCTGACTCGGGTTGGCATTTAAAATTCCTCTAGGTGTCATTTTGGCACCAACTGATCCAAGGCGGTGATATTCTACTGAGAATACAAATGGTCTTAGAGTCATTTTGCTTCAAACTTGGGAGAGACTGATAAACTCTGCAAGGTTTGGGGGCGCAGCATTGTATGTGCCAGGCCGAATCAGAATAATATTGAACCAACTGTACTGTTCTGTGCAAACAGATTAAAAACGTGTTGTGTATTCACCGTGTAAATGCTGCCGTTTTTTGAAAGGCAGCATAAAGATTTTGAATATTTATCAGCTTCTCCATTGAGAACGGCTGCTATCATTTCTGAATGATGTAGACATCAGTGTCAGGCGAGCGGGGAGAATATATTCCATCCTCCAAAGTCAGGCGAGGGAGTCAGTCTTGGTGGATTAGACGTAAAGCTGCAGCAAACAATTTACGCTCACGATTGGTAATGAAGAGGATATTTGCCTGCACGGTTTACTTTCTCTGGGATTGTCGTGAAGACTTGTGGCACAGTGTTTGGCCGCTCTCCTGCATGCTCTCGCCACCAGATTTACTAGAGCCAATTATGCGGGTTTGTCTCGGTTCTCTCGATGGCATATCTGAGGCTCTATACATTGCGAGTGCTGCGCGTGCAAACATGTCTGCTTGTTTAACACAGTGCAGAAGGGAGGAGAAGACTGTGACTGCCTGCTGTGGCTGAGCCAGAGGCCAGAGACGAGGGGTGACAGATGTTTTCTCAGTGTGCTTTTTTTTTCTTCGTAGTCCAGGGTTCTCCGTTCATTTTCATTAAAGGAATAGTTCAGCCTTTCCTCATACGTGCTCATGCATTAAATATGACGCCACAGCTTCGCATAAGGACTGAAAAGAGGAGTCCTGCCACCAATGTGAGGTTGCCAAGCAGCAGAGACTCCAGGAAGTCTATGTCCCCAGTCAAGAAAATAATTCAGCGCAAAACATGCAACTTGTCATTTTCAGATTTCTTTTTTTTTTTTTTAATGGATATAAGAGATAAGAGAGAGATAAAGTAAGCTTGAACAGAGACTAGGTAGCTGTTTCCCTGTTTCCAATCTTTAGGCTTGGCTAAGCAAACTGGCTGCTGGCTGTAGCTTCATATTTAGCAGATACATACGAGAAAAATATCATCTTCTTCATCTTCTTCGTGCAAGTCTTGGCAAGAAAGTGAATCTGCATATTGCCAATACTGCCAAATGTCAACATCTCACTTTAAAGAAGAAATTATAGAATATACAGTTTTCTCATTGATAAATATAAAAATCTATGATCCCTAATAATGTCACACATTTGAAAGCAGCATTATCAAATGGAACATTGTGTATTATTTGTTATACTCAGCTCTTTATTGTGCTTTTGAACAAATTCATTCTTTGAGAATGGATATCAGTTTTCCTCTCCCAAGGAAAATCTCTATCACATGAAACTGCATGTGTATTTTCGATAAATAGAACAGAAATTACTGATGTAACTAATCTTCCACTTAATTTCTATTCTTAATTTTTTTTGCATCTCTTCTACTCCTACTTTAACATTACGCATCTTTAACATTAACAGTGAAATGTGTTTGTGTGTGCAAAATCAGCACACAAACAGCTGCACCAACACCCACAGAAATATTTACCTCTACGTGTAATAAATACAGCCGTGGGGTGTTAGAAAAACACAAATTGCCTCCACAAAGTCTGGGCGGTGCTCTACAGTACAGTATTTCATTTCAGACGGAGCACATGGAGTTTTCGATTTCCAAACCATTTTTCTTTGGGGTCTCGTCTGCCACTGAACTGGGCGGACTGTAATTTGCTGTTTGGAGGCTTTCGGCGGGGCCGGAGCCTTACCTTGCACTGGCACAGGGTGCACTCGGTGCCATGTTTAATCCAGGAGGAGCCACTGAAGCGTGAGATGTTGTGCTCGTCCGTGCACGTCTTGGTGATGTCGTTGCGGATGGTGTCGGCCTGGCAGGGGTCGGTGACGCAGCGGGGACAGCACTCGCCCTCAGGCACCACGGTAAACTCGCAGTCCACAGGCGGGCACGGCAGAGGCCAGCAGTCCACCTGCCCCTGCTGTGGAGGCGGAGAGAGACAATTTGAGATGGATAGACGACGAGGAAACGGAGAGAAAGTTACAAATAATATCTACAAATGCACTGCTGCATTTTCCAGCTCTAAACAAGTTATTCATGCAAATACACATATTTCTCCTGACGCCGTGTATTTGCATGCTAGAGGGAACGTCTCTAGTTGATGAAAAAAAAAAGTTGTTAAGGTACCTAGGAAATATAGATGAGCAGAGCAATCTTAGAACGCAGTCAGCACTTTTTTTCCCCTCAAACTATAGAGGTAAATGCTCCTGCTTTTTAATTGACTTGTTCTAGTCCCTCTCTCTCATTGTTGTTCTCATATTAATCTCTCAGCAAACTTTCAGCACAGAAAGCCTTATTGGATTTCTCCCGCTGCTATTTTCTATTGGCCTAAGAAAACAGGTCGTATATATATTTTGGCCAAAATTATACATCCCACTCCCACTGTATGCTATATCCATCCCAGTCTGACCCACTTCTGCTTATGTTGTTGTCCATGAGTGTTTCTGCATCACACCTACTCTAGAGATGAAATATGAGCTCAGGCTGTATACGTTGAACACACAAGCACACACAAGAGGCGTACATACACACACGCATAAAGTTACAAGAAGCTTGATGCAAGTGTCCCACCGGGGATATTTAATATCACTGAAAATCGTCTGGGTCAGCATTTTGGAAACGTTGTAGTAAATTAGGTTGGCTATAAAGCACACGCTCTCACGGCGCTAATGCCCACTCCCTGCCTCCGTGTAGTGTGTAAACATTTGAAGTGGGAAATCCCCCGAGTGGCACTCTTTGCTCGCAGCCAGAGGGAGGGATTGAATGTAGCCTCAGGTATCTGTCCCACACTGTGATAAGGGACACTGTCATCTTTGTCTGTTTATGCAGATGTGGCCTATAATCACAAAGGAGAAAGAGATTTGCAATACAATCAGCTTTTATTTGCCTTTCACACAGAGCAGTGTGGCGTGGAACTTTTATCAGCCCGATACTGATGCCGGGGTCTTTCATTTCTTGATTCTTTTCTTGCTTATTTCGGAAAGTTGTTATTTTAATCAGGCCTTGCATTCATCATTCATCGTATCTCACTGTTATTCGGTCTCTTTTCTTTTGTGCGGATAGATGTGAGGATTCACATAAGTTACAAAATGCCTCCAGGAGATGAATGAATGACATTTAGCTTTGCCTCGGAATTAGCCCACGGCAATCACGCTCTTCATTTTATGTGGCTCGACCTAAAGAACAACCTATGGCTCAGGAAATCCATGCTTCTTTGAACTCCCAGTGATTTAACAAGATAGCGGATCACGCCTGCCTCACGAGCACACGCCCCGCAAAAAGAGCACATTCTTGATTTGAAATGACTGCACGGCTCGCAGAGAAGGATTCGCATCTCGGTCTTGGGAGAATGTTTTGCCCATCTGCCTGCTGTCACTGTGTATATTTAAGGCCCCTGCTGAGCCTGGACAGCCATGCCTCTGCTAAGTGTAGCACCATTCAAGGTTCATTTCACGTCCCTGTCACGCTACTGGAGTCCCTGTACGCTATCGCACAGCAGCCCCCTCCCTTGCCCTTTCAAGTGCTGCTCTTTATACTGTGGGGCCGGTGGTCCTTCGCTTTGCATGTGTGTCTTTGTACATCTTTAATGTGCCGTGTTTTATGTCTGCCTGTGGGTATGCAAGGATGCAAGCAAGAATGTATGTGTTGCCGTGGTGACAGGTGTGCTTGTGTTCTTAAACATGACTACACGGGTGTGTACACTGTGTACATACTGGTTTTGATGTGCTGTATGGGTGTGTGCGTCTGTGTGCTCTGGTGCTGCAACAGTGTGTCTGCCTTCTCAAATGTGTTTGGGTCTGCTTGTGTCAACATATATAAGTGCCTACAGTGAGCGCAGCCTCAGCGAGGGTGAAGCTGAGCGAACCCATTTTCAGCCGACTGTGCTTCCCCGCTGCCTCTCGGCTGAGCGGTGATTTCCAAGCTTTTCTATAATGGCTTGCTGTAAGAAATCCAAAAAGCAGCCCTCAGGTTTGGGCATCCGGACAGCATTACAATGGCAAGGGGGGGTTCTGGGGGGAAAGGAGGAGGAAATGGCATTACTGTTTCTACTCAGGCCATAAATCTATCAGGCTGAGTCTAACTTATATTAGCTACAAGTATGGTTCATCTTCAAAAGCAACAACAGGGGGTGAAAAAAAGAAGAAAAGGGAGTTGTAAAGTGCTTGTTTGAAATCCTCAGTGAAGATGATTTGTGAGTCATTGAACAGAAGGAGTGACACTGGTGTGGGTGTGTGGCACAGCTGAGTGTGGGTGAGACAAGACAGTGGGGTTGAATGTAAAGCATGACATTTGCATTTAATATGCATATGGATATGTGGTGAAAAGAGCATCTTGGGTAGAAAGATTTATTGTTTAAATGCTTCCCCGCTGTTTGAACAGCAGCACTGCGTACACCTCGGAAAGGTCGACATGGCAGAGGATGTTAAAGCAAAGAAAATACCGCACAACAGTGCTATTTTGTTTTGTATGTGGATTGCGTGTAGAGGACACTCAACAACACACAAAAAAAGAAACACACATAGCAAATGCTCATCAATCAACACAAGCACACACTTACTCACACCACCGTCTCAAAGTGCACACAGACGATACCTTGCTCCCTCCCACTCTGGAGGCTCACACATTGCCTCCTGTTCTCCTAACCTTGGAAGAATCCTTCAAAAAAACGTGTAATTCCGTCACAGCAGAAAACACTGCAGCGTGTCCTTTGAATTCTTTAAAATTTCACTAATCGCTCATTCTCTTTCTTCCGCCACGAGATGAAAAGCAATCTTCATTTTCTCTTCTCTGCAACCTTCCTATTCACCTCTTAATCACTCCCCCTCGCTTACTGCAAAACTTCTCTCCTTGGCTTTTTTTTTTAAGCACATCTCCCATTTGTGAGAGGAAATGGAGTATTTGTTACATTTCTTGTGTGGGCGCTGTGGCACAGGAATGAGCGCTTATGTTGTTTTTCCGCTCTCACCATAAAAAGAAAAAAAAAAAAGCACCTGCCTAAATTGAGCGTGATGAGCGTGAGTTTCATTAAACATGTCAGGGCTTTTATCTGACCCCACTTACCAGGCACTGGCACTGCTGGCAGTTCTCCACCCATGTGTCCCCGCTGCCGTAGGTGAGCAGGCCGTTCTGGTGCAGACACTGGCTGCTCAGGCGAGGGTCGCACTCGGGGCAGCAGAACAGGTCGGCGTTGGGGTTGTCGCAGTCGCACACCATCCTGCGACACATCACTTGGCCAGCCTGCACATGGAGAAGGTATGTGGGGAGAGGGGGGAACAAACATATATCACATGTGCACAATTAAACATTGAACACACCACTGCACACAAGCATGAGAGCACATATACATGCGTGCATAGACAGAGTCATTTGTTTGATGGGATCATTAAACATGTATGCTGATAATAAATATTGTAATAAAGTCTATGCGGCCCACCCCCAGCAACTGTTTTGAAGCTGTATTTTATGGTTATTCAGTCTCTTGTACTGTAGGCAAGACGCAGCAGATTGAAATATATTTTATGAATACTGATGCGCAGCAGTTCTTCTGGAGTTCCTGTTCATCAGCGTGGTGTTTGAAGAAGTGCTGCTCGGGTGTCTTGTTGTCTCAGTGATTTAAGGTGCCTTCAAAATACCAGAGCGGCCGTGGGACTGAATTCAACTCATTACCTTTGTCACATGCTTCTCTCCTGCTCACATCTGGTGCTGCCATTTTAATGTGCAGCTGGATAAACCACAAAGGAAATGTATGTATGAAATGTAGTAATGTTTTTCTTCAGGACTTATAAAGAGTTAATTGATAATTAAAGAGCAACTTTGTTTCAGTTAATAGTTAAGCGCCTCACTTATGCCTTGAGATGGCAACCTAAAAATAATACCTATGTTTTTTCAATTTTCTACGATATCAGGCCACAGATTTTTTGTTTTTGGACTCTTGGTTTAAATAAACCAAGATTTTCAACTTATACCTTGAGAAACTGTAAAATATATTGAATAGTAATAGTAATGGTAATAGTAAATTTTATTGTAAAAGTTTGCACTTTCATACTTTTCCTGACTCACATTCATCAAATAAGTCTTTGTAAAATAGAATATTGAAATCAACAGTCTTAATAAAAATACTTACCTTCCAGATAAAATGATGAAACATCATATATAGATCAGTAGATCCAATGTCGGTAACATTAGGTAAGTGAAAAGTAAATGAAAAAAGAGACGGGGAACGACATCTCTGTCCTAAGGTTGTCCTAACCTCTGTGCCACCGAGCTGTCTCTAATCTATGATTCTTAGAGGCAATTATGATGACAATCTAATTACTAAGTGCTCCATTCTGAACTTGTGACAACAGATAACACAGAGCAGTGTTATCTCTTTTCATTATGTTAGTCTGTCACAGTTTGTGCTGCCTATTTTAAGATGCGTATGTGCCGTATGTATTTAAAGAAATCTGTGCTTCTACTAGAGCCAGCTATAGATGGCAACCTAAAAATATTTCTTATGTATAAACTTTCTTGGGCAAATATTCATTTCCCATTGAGTTTGTCTTCATTGGCACCTCATCTAAGATTCTGACACCACCTCAATATCCAGGAACTGTAGCAATGCCTTCTGTAAATTGAATTTTTCCTACCAATTAAATAAAAATACCTTAATTCTCAAAGTGCTTAAAGAAATTGGCAACCCCGCTGACAAATGCACTGATGCAGTAACCTCCACCCATCTGGTGCTCCAAGAACACCGAAACAATGAACTATTTGCATATTGCATGACCTTGGCTTGGACACATCCCCGTCTTTGTCTCGTCTGTGATGTCTGACCTTGGTTTACCCCCTCAGTTGGTCGCAGCTCTTCATCTGATATCCAGCTGTGTCCGCTTTACCTCCAAAACAATAACATGTTTACTCCTCTGTTCCCTCAACTGCTCAATACAGTTAATTTTGACAGGCAGCTCTTCAATCTCTCAAATCAATTAATATGACTCATTTAATTAGAAAGCCATTTCTGCCCTGGTCCTTTGTAATCAAATGAATAATTTGCTGCTTGATCATTCACTACCGACACTAATCCACTATAATCACCTTCCACTACTGCCAGACACTTGGCATTAGGTTGAGTGAAACGCTGAAATGCAAAGTATGACTGGTCCGTGACCCGATAATCGTGGAGAGAAAATGTGTTTGGGATGATGGAATGAGTTTTCCAGATCAACTGTTCCCAGATGCCTTGTCACTGTGGTGTCAGAAATCAATCAAGACAACTACATCAGAAGCTTGAGTCACTCTGGTTAAAAATTGCTATATGCGGTTCCTGCACCTTAATTAAATTCACAAACTCATCACAACGCCATCACTGTCAGTGTCAGCAGCACTGTCACATCAGAGTTTATTGAACCAATGTTTCCATCTGCACCTAGTTTTTGTCTCTTGCCTACACATTAGGCTTTGTTTTAAAAAGGAGAGTGGTTGTGGACAGGCTTTCATTTTCAGCAGATAATTCTTGTGGAATTGATGAATGCCATCCTAATATTTCCAAAAAAACTACTGACGACACATAAATGACACTCCACTTCCACTTACAGAAAATGTTTAAATGAATATACAAAGAAGTTTGTCAAGAGATAAGATTTTGGTGAATGACTTGAGAGCAGCAGAAATAAATTATAAACAAAACTCTGACATATTAATTGCTTAATATTATATTACAGTTTGTTGTATATGGTGGATTCTTGGAACTAGTTTTGCTAAAAATGTTCACTTTCTGTCTCTAGAGATGTCGGACATAAAGTGAACCCAGTGAGCTGAATGCCACTTCAGGGACTGCTAAGTTAGTGATAGTTATCTCTGGATTCATCACTATGAGTGACCCTTTAGAAATTACACTAAGCACTAGTCTTGAATGTCATGAATGATTATCTGAGGAAATGTGTGATTCTGGACTGCACTTGGTGCAAATCTCCACATCACCAGTTAAAAAAAAAAAAAAATGCTGCAACTATTTATTTACCTGCAGTAGAGCCCAAATGCAGTAGGATATTGATCCTTCATCCACTGTCACTTCATATGTTGAGCATGTATTTTTTATATTTATTAAATTTTTAGCCTCTATATTTTTTGTACTTCTGTTCATATTGGTCATACTACATTTCCCCGAATCTGTGATTAATGAAGTTAATCCTATCTTATTTCGCTGATGGCTCGACGGTGCTACACTATTTTTCAAAACGTCACTTGTTCGTTCAAGGGAAGCCGTGTGGTTACAACACGAAACAAGGTGACATTTGCTGCTGACTGGCCCTGTGGGAAACGGCATCATTCACGGGGAAGAACAGATTTTAGCCGCTATGTTATTCTTTGTTGAGACACTTGAATAGTGGAGGGAGAATAAACAAAGAATGGGAAATCCAATCATAGACCAGTTGGGTGTACGTGCAGTAACACAGGGGAACATCATCGCTCCGCTATCTATGGCACTGGGCACATTTCCTCTGTTTTTATCTGCCCTTCTGTCCTATTTGATCATATCCACCTCTCCACTTGTCTGTTTCATCCAATCAATCTACCTTTGGCTTTTCTCTGTCCATCTCTCCTTCCTTTGTCTCTGGGCTCTCCGTGTCCACCCCCCCCTGTTTCTTACCTGGCAGGAGCACACCGAGCACCTATCGCTGTCCAGCACCCAGATCTGCCCACTGTGCTTGACCTTGTTGTCATGGATACAGTCACCGGTGCAGTTGTGTCCGTGGGGGCACCGGCAGTCATATCCTCCCTCCAGGTTGAAGCACACTGTGTCGTTGGCACAGGTGTTCCTCCCCGTCTTGCATTCATTAATATCTGCAGGGAGCACAAGAAAGATGACATCATACATATGCTCGGTGCAGGTAACATAGTTTATGCATGGCTGGTGAATTTTTTTTCTCCTTTTTATTACAAGCCCTGCAATGTGATAAGGTAAAGCAGCATGTCACGTTAAAGAACGGTTTGATAATAAAGATTAATTAATAAGGAGGTTTGTGTCCACCTATTTTATGCACAATTTCAAACCAGTGGACTTGCAGAAAATAAAAAACCCTGAAATATAAGAAAAAGTTGTTTTTTATGCTCGGGAAAGGTAGAGAAATTGGTGTTTGAAGGAGAAATGTGACAAAGTGCAGTGGAAATAGATTCAGCGAATAAATCATGCATCATACATGAAGCAAGAGTTAGACATTCACTGAAGCTTGTAGACCTGAAAAATGACAGCAGACGTTGTGGGGTGATGAGAAGGCTACCATCTCCCTCAGATCATAATTTCTATATTTTTCCTAGCACTGGTGCTCTTTGTACTATGTGTTTGTGTTGGTCCCTCTTCTTCAGCAACGTTATCATTTTACCTGACTGAACAAATGGAGATTTGATAACGTCTCATTCTCTATTTTGCATGGAAACCATCGCTCTCCTCTTGACCAAGGCAATAACCTGCTTTCTGCACCTGTAAGCTGCTGAACAGTGCCAGCTGTTAAACGCAGCAACACAACATTTTCCAGATCCTGGGGAACACAGACAGAATACAACTACAATGTAACCCAGAAACCTACTTTGGGCCAAGTGATGGTTTCGTTTTGTGAAATCGAGACAGGTTCGGATTTTTGGAGAGAGCCTTTAATGTGCTTTTTTCCTGCCTCTCCCAACTCAAACTGACAGCCAAGATGGGGTCAACGAGTGGAGCTGCGCCAGAACTATTGTTACAGCCAATGCTTCGATGTTACTGTAGATTGAGGGTTTCTATTTTGACAGCTGACACTTTTCCTGACAGGCTGTATCAGAGAATGTTCCAGAAAATGAACAGGCTGCAAAAAGCAAACTGACGTTTTGTGAGGAAAACACAACGATAATGACATACCTATGCAATCACACCATTACTTACAGAAGTGTAACGAAACCTCTCCTGGAAGAAAAGTTGAGCGAGTTTCTGATGATGGGTGGCTCATATATTTCAACAAAGTCCTGCTTAATTAAAAGGAATTTTTGGCGCCTGCTTCTCTACCTTGAACATTTCAATCCTGACGGTAGAAATCAAAGAGAAGACCCTTAAATCTGTGATGGGACAGAGATGTTAAATCAGGGCCCATTCGTTGGAAAAGTAATGGAGAGGGTGCATTACTGGAGCGTTGTAGAGCTAGATTATGCAAAACAGGTGATATTCTTGCAATGCTAAAGGGTATGAACTGGTTTAGATTTTAAACCTCATTCGACTGAGATCACTCTCAAAATCTGAACTAAGTAAGCACATAACAATTTCAAAAGTTCAAAGACAGATTTAAAAATGTTTTTTTTGACTTTTTGGACACATTTTAACATTCAGATTTAATAAACATGGTAGAGTATGATGTACGATATAGTAACATGGAATAATGGAATAATTTTTAATAATAATTTCAGGGTCAAACAGATTTTCATGACCTTTACTATTTTAATAAAATATTTTGATTTCATGTCCACAAAGCCACAAATACAAAATGTGTGAGATATTCCAGTGTGAGATATTTGTTCTTTACAAAAAAAATCCCTTTATAATTTCGCATTTTCGCTTTCACATTTTTCTTTTCTTCTGTGACACAATTTTTTCTCGTGTCATGTGTTAAATTAAAAATGTGATTCCTGACTCATCTGAGTCGCAATCCTAAAATTGGAAAAGCAAAATCCAACGTTTGCGCCATACACTCACCTACACACGATTCCCCATTGGTGGAAAACAAGCCGTTGTCATGGTAGCCATCACGGCACTCACAGTGGTACCAGCCGGGCAAGTTGACACAAGTGGATTTACTATCACACTCGACAAAGCCGTCCGCACACTCATCAATATCTGCACAGAGAAGAGAAAAGAAGAGAAGACAAGAGAAGACAAGAGAAGAGAAGAGAAGAGAAGAGAAGAGAAGAGAAGAGAAGAGAAGAGAAGAGAAGAGAAGAGAAGAGAAGAG